>JAQIXB010000913.1:0-13122 GCA_034697405.1 Mesoplophora pulchra | reverse complement strand
TAATATTTTAATTTTATCATTTCATTGTTGACCACGCACAGACACACAGACGCACATATAAAATATTTTAATAATATAATGAAATGTGTTATATATTAAGAACAGCCCTTTGACGTGAACTTTTATCGGGGGATATCCTTTGTTTTCATGTACCACCGTTTGACACATTCGATGTGACATCGTAATACATTTATTCTTTAACTTTACACTGTAATATCATTTCTTAATATTCAATTATTTTAATAATACACTGTATTTACATAATACAGTATTATATAAATTTAATAATTCGAATAAAACAATTAAAATATAAACGTGAAAATAAATTTCAAATAATATATCATTTGTGTTTTCTGTTATTATTTTGAGATATTTTTATAAAAAAATAAACATTAATATTTTCATATTTTAAATAATAAATAAATAATGAATAAAATGAATACGTTTTTAATAATGATTTTAATGATAATATCATTATCATTATGTGATAATCCATTGAAAGAGATATTCGAAAATGTACGGCGTCCGTTAGAATATTCAATCACAGAATATTTACAAAATGTAAACTGTAAACGGAAATTGGATCATGAAAAATGCTTAAATGACAAAAAATACGAATCATTAAAAGAAAAGAGAAAAAACGATCCGAATAATAACAGTAATATCATTGATTCAAAAGAATTATGCTGTAAATTTTACGAATATTTACAATGTTATGACACCATAGCCATTGATGCGAAATGCGAAGACAATGATCGTTCTATGCTCAAAGAAAACGTCAAAAATGATTATACGATACAATGCGATCATATGAGTGAAGAACAATGCTATCGATGGCCGTTATGGATATGGATTATCATCGGCGTCATATCATTAATCATTATATTAATATTAATATGTATAATTAAATGCATATTTTTTTAAAAATATAATTTATTATTACATTTATATATGCATTATAAATATTTAAAATTACATTTTCAATTTTTTGCCTAAATATAGAATATGTATTAATATCTGAATATATCTGCATAGAATCTGAATCAAAATGCGCATTCATTTTTTTCATTTTTTCATGAATTTTATTATATAAAAATATAATTTTATATTTTTAATTTTTAATTTCGATTTTTAAATGCGTTAATTTTTATGAAATATTAAATTTTAATTAATTAATTATATTTTTTTATTAAAAATTATATGACATATGAATTGTAAATGAGTTAATTGAACTATGGTCAAAATAGAGATGCGTGAATATTAGAAAATTATTAGAACATTCATTCGCATAAATTATTTGAACATTCTAATTATACACATTTAATTATTTTATAATGAATTTATTTAAAAAATCGTTATTTTTGAGGGGTCTTATAACACGGGCATACCTTTTTATTTGAAAATATTAACATTATCGTTAAATCTTAAGATATAAGACCTATGCCCTCACTTCACAATACAGTTATAAGATTATGCCTTTATATACATGAACCACGTCTAAAAGTGAAGTAAAACGATATCAGGGGAATTACATTTCTCTTATTTACCCCCCGCTATAAGGCCTGTGTCTACAATATGATTGCGTCCAAAATTATTAATTTAATATAAATGCATTATTTAAGTATATAATTATAAATATAATCATATAATTCGCAATTAAATAAAAAATATAATTAAAAGTTTATTCATTACATATAAAATACATTTTTAAAAATTTTTCAAATATTTTTCTATAAAAATATACAATTTTTGTCATAATAACTAAAAAATTAAAAAGTAAATTTTATGAAAAAAACTAAAAAAATACCAAAAAGCACTTTAGTCAAAAAAAGAAAAAAAGCATTTTGGTCTAAAAAAGCAAAAATAAGCACTTTTATTTTGCTTTAATCGGTCATGTATTTTATAGATATGGACACATATCTACATATTTTTAGGATATTCTTAAAAATATAAAAAAAACAAAAAAGCAGTTTTTGACACCCTACTTATAACTAGAGACGTAAATTTTAAGCAAAATTTTAGACCAAAAGTAGCATTTAAAATGACAAAAAATGAAAAAAAGTAAACTTTTTAAAAATTTTGAAAAAACTAAGGGGGGAGTAAAGGTTTTTTAGGCAAAATAAACCAAATAAAGCAATGTTTTTTTGTCAAGTCGTATTTTGCATAGATATGTATACATTTACATTTCTTTGAAATCTCTTAAGATAAAAGAAGCATGTTAAGCACTTTTTACGTCTTTAGTTATAACCATTCTTTTCCATTTGCAAAATGTTACCAAAATAAGTGATAAAAAAAGTACAAAAATTAGCAAAAAATGGAAAAAATGAGATAATGGTTATTGTGATTAAACCACAATTTAAATGTTTTATCGAAAAATGTGTGTGATTAGTATTATCATTACACGACAGATGTCACTCATACGCAACTCTTTAAATATATTAATATATTGCTGTTCATAGTTGTAGCGTGGGGTCTTATATCGCGATATATGACCCCCCAATTAAACCTCTCGATATAAGATCAGTGCTTACATGTGAGGTAAAACGGTAAATATAGTGTATATTATAATATTAAAAAATTTTAACCACAATATGTGGGTATGTGAGTGGTCAACAATGAAATAGTAAAATAAAAATATTAAATTTTTAATTAATTTTTTTAAAACTACAATTATATTTGTAGTATAATTTTATATAAATATTTTATATATATATTGTTGTTTAATTTTTCTTTAACAACAATATCAAAAATAAACTAAATTAATGATGTAATTAAAAAAAATAAAATAATTAATAATTAATAAATTAAAGATATAAATTAAATATATAAAAAAGGTAAATATAAAAAATTATATGTATGAAAACACACATATAGATACACACATACGAATAGACTTTTAAGGACTACGGGTTTACGAATCCACTTGTATATATTAAAAATGGCATAAATCTACTTTACCGGGGTTTTTTTTATATTGTACTGAATTATACAGTACTGTAAGAATTTTAGTGTACGAAAAGTCATGTAACCACAGTTTTAACAATTTCTATACTTTGTACACGGTTAGTTAGGTTAGGTTGACGGGAAATAGTGCGGCGGTAGCCGCCAGTAACAACGCCTTTAACAACAACAAAAAAAACCCCGGTAAAGTAGATTTATTCCATTAAAAATTTAATTTAATTCCCCCTTAGTATATTTTTTAACAAAATACTAAGGGAGTAAAGGTTATTTTTAAATATATGTATACGAATGCTTTTTATGTATAAATTTGTTTATTTTTTTCGTTCATTTATTTAAAAAATCAGCGATAAATGAGGGAAAAAGAAAAAAGTGGGAAAAGAGGAAAAAAGAAAAAAGTGGGAAAAGAGGAAAAAAGAAAAAAGTGGGAAAAGAGGAAAAAAGAGGAAAAAAGAAATAAAAATTTAAAAAAACGGGAAAATAAATGATTGTTATTATATTGACGGTGCTCATTTCTTAGTTTCCTCCGAATATCTCTTAACATAAAAAAAGGAAATTCCGCACATGGATAAGTGTATGGTTATGATTATAGTTAAATGTCACATTCATTTAAAAGCGATGATTTTATTGAATTTTACATTTTATCACTGAATATTTTATGCCGAAATAACTAATTAATTCATGAATAATAATTTACATTTGAAATTTCTAATAATTCATGCATAAATATTTTGAGTTTATTTTTTTACATTTAAATAAAAATAAAATAAATGTTTCATTTTAATCGATATTTATATACATATAAAAATAATATGATTAAAATTAAATATCATAATTAACAAATATCGTTATTATAATATAAAAGCATTTTATATTTTGAATATTTATAAAAAAAATGTCAATTATATACAAATATTAATATTAATTTTTATATATAAATAAATACAAAAATGAACGAATGATTTTCAATTTCTCAAAATTAACAATAAATAAAATTAATAAAAAATGTTTTTTATTTTTTATTTTCACATTATTTAGGTCTTAACACTGAACAAAGAAATTTATTCAATTTTTTTGTTCATTTTTATCACAGAAAAAACACTGAATTATTCAAAGGACTTTTTCATTGAAAATTTTATGAAAAAAATTTTAAATTTTTATTAAAATTTTTAAAAATTGAAATTTTTTCTAAATAATAATGAACATTATTTCTGTTGAATTTTATTTTAAGATTTAAATTATGAAAAATTTACTAAAATAATAAAATGACATATTTTTGTGAATATAGTACTTTTAACAATGAAATGACCGTATTAATTCATAGAAAAAATGCATTATAAATATGATAACTTAATGCGGATTATACAATGTATTTATACATAATAACTTTGAACGTAAATAAAAACGGATTAAAACACAGACACTTAATTATGGGCATATTCATTTTCATTATATTCTTTAAATACATTTTTTATGTAAAATAATAAAAATATGCATTTATTTTTTATTTATAAATATTTTGTATTATGATTTATGAAAATATGAAAATGAAAGTTTTAGTATTATAATGTACGAATATATTTTTAGAATAAAAAACACTAAAATGCACTTTACATTTATTTTATAAAATATAATAAAATTGAAAAATGTGCATAAATAATAATAATAAATCTTTAGGCAAATATTAAATGACCTAAATATGGATCATCATTTTGTAGACGAATTTTTTATTAAAAAATAAGAATTTAATAAATGATTATGATAATATATATAAATTTTAGAAATTATTATTTAGAAATGAATTACCGTTAATAAATAACATTAATATATTATTATTATTATTATTTAAATAAATATATTTAATCATTACATAATAATATAAATTTATTTACAGTATATTTTTTTATAAACTCTTTAGTAATATTTAAATATGATAATATTTGAATAATGATAACATTAAAATTATAATAAAATAATGAATGAATTAAGAAATTACACGGAAACGTCAGTATCTTTTTTGGAATTCCCTCCGCGAATGCTCATATCGGGGAATGACTGACTCCCGGCACCGGTCTCCGTCATTCGTCTCTCGTCCATGCGGCCTCTCATGGTGCGTGCGGTGTTAGGTTTTTCCGAAAGCATTCGATGTAATTTATGGGGTGATCGCGGTTTTCGGAAATTAAAACTCAATGATGATGTTCCGGATGATAATGTCTTTCGTGTATGACTCGGAACACTCAAACTCGAGCCTAAAGTCTGCTTTTTTCTCACCTGAACCATGGCGGTAATCACCGCCGCTAATGAATTATTATGTGTATTCGAATGTCTTCCGAATGATTTGGATCTTTCGATTTTCTTTCCGATGATATAATACGTTTCCATTTCGCCCTTTCCTTTCACAGGCACTAAACCTCTGTACTGTACTCTGTAACCCTCATCCTCGAGTATTAACGCCGATAATTTCGGAACCTTTTTATATATCATTATATTATAGTATTTTTCATAGAAATTGCGAATTTAGTTTTAAACTTTAATATGTCTTTTAAATTATAATTTTTCATTATAATTATAAATTTTATTTATATATATCATAGTATATTTTTGATAAAAATCAGAAATATCTATTTAAATTTAGATGTACTAATCATGTACTAAATGTAATAGATGTACTATACAGGGTACAAAATAAAACCTCAAAATTTACAAAATTCAAAAAATTTTTTAATCATTTTATCAAAAAATGTAATAAAAATAAAAATGGATAAACATTAAAAGCATAATTAAATAAAAGATAACATTTTATAATATTTCATAATACTAATTTTATTCTATTAATAAATACTAATAATTTTATCTGCATTCATGTACACTAATTATTAAGTAATTTTTTTCAAATGTTCTTAATTAACAAAACCTTAACTATTTACTAAAATAATTGCAAAGAATTATAAAAAATATTTTAGACCCTTTAAATAAACACAGTTTTTACTAATTTTATACTAAATTAATATACCCTTTAACCGCACTTTTTCGTACATTCCTTTTGTCAATATTATGAGATGTACAAAATTTTTGTACTTAGATTTTTCAATGAATAAAAAATTAAAGGAAAAGATATTATACCGCATGGTATAAGATCACTGTTCCCGTGCAATAAGGAAATGGAAAAAGTTGGGCATTAAATAATAAAATCCTATTTTTATTATCCGTATAAAATCCAAATTCATATGAAAAATACTATACATATGAACACATAAATATAATGATAGTAATATCATAATAGTATATATGTATCATAGCATATATAATAGCATACACTAGTATATTGTCTTATAAATAAAGGATTACATACTTGAATGTGATCCAATATACCAGTGGAGTCCATTCTCGAGGCCTCATTTACTGTATTGCCCCATATATCATACACGGGCTTTTTTGCTCCGATCACACCCCCCACTAATGTACCATGTGTGATGCCTAAAAAATAAATATGCAAAAAAAATTGATTTAATAATTTATTTATTTTTTATACATTTATTATATAATTTATTATTTTATTTTTTAGTACTAAAATCTTATAAATAGTGTCATCATTATTTGATTCGGAAATGTTCGTATATATATGTATCATGATCAGGGTTCGGATAAAAGCGGATTTTTCGATTTAAGAAGGGAGAGAGGAATCTGTAGGGTTTAATGTTTTATGCACGAATCAGGCATTTATAAGCATTTTAAGATATACTTTGTATGGCGGATTTTCCGTTTTTTATCGTAATTCCGACATCGCAGCGGATTTTCCGATTTTTGCCGCTCATAGCCTATAGGACTATTGAATGCGTATGTACAAACTCCAATGCATTATATAAAATAGCATGTGCTATGGACATGTACATTTTGTACTATAACATGCTTATTGTTAGTACATTGGCATTTAATAGTCCAGGTTATGAGCGGTCACACGATATATGTATATGTGGAAAGGTCTTTTTCAATGTATAAAGAACTATTATCGGATAATAGAACGTCTTTTAACGACGATTAAATCTGATCATTATTAATTATTAAATATAACAAATTTTTATTTAATAAAAAATAAACTTTTAATGTATATTAACATTTTTTAATAAAATTTATTCTCCGATTTTATTTTCCGATTTTTAATCATTTTATTTCCAACTAATTCCGAGCCCCGATCATAATATATACTGTATATACAGTGTTAGTATATGAAATGCATGTATTTATTCCAATGATTGAATCAGCTCAATATACGTTCATTGTTATTATGTTCACTAAACACGTCTACTTTATGATCATTATATTAACTTTGGTCTTAGATAAGCATGTTATATACAATTTACTAGTTATATACTAGTTACTATAGCACAATTTAGGGTAAAAAATTGCCAACTTTTATCTGATAATGTCTAATGGAAAATGATCGTGCTTTTGGTTTATTAATGTAAAATATGAAACACTATGACAACTAGCACTGAACAACTGAACAACTAGCCAATAAAGAAAATACCGTATAATTTTATCATATTCTTTAAGTTTAATATAACGCTTTTATACCATTATTATATATTTCAATATACTTATTCATATGCGGGAAATTCCACATTTTTATTTTAAAGATATTCGAAGAAAACGTAGAAATAAACACCGATCGTGTAATAACTCTTTTAAAGTCATTTGATATTCCCGTTTTTAGGTTTTATTCCACAAATTCCCATTTCCGCTTTCCCTTTTTTTCTTAATTTATGTTAAATTTAATAACATTTTTAACACATTTTAATTAACTTTTATTTAATTATAATCTTTTTATTATATTATAAGATACTTTTATCAAATATACCAATAAAATTACTCCGATTTCTTTTTACTGATCATATGATTATTGCAGAGTGAAAACATGAATGTGTATAAAAACCATGGTTATTAAATACACTTTTTTGTAATTTATTTAATATATTTAATTATATTTAATTATAATTAATTGACATTATAAATTTTATTTAATAATAATAATTTTGGTACACATTCATGTTTTCATTTAATAATATCATATAATCATTGTCAAATGCTAAAGAAACAGGGGTCTGTGCTTAACTTTTATCTTAATTCAAACATATTTTCGAAATTTCCGGATCCTTCGGAATTAAGAAAAATCTCGGAATTAACTAACATCACTTTGTTTTGGAATTTCTTATATTAAAATATTTATGATTAATCTGCCTAAAAATGGCATTAAAATGCTATAACATATGCAAAAATAATGTTATATATTTAATATTATGCATAAACAATAAATTATTTTAAATAAAATGACTAAAATTTTTTATTTTTTCTTAATTTTTGAATCGAATTTTATCTTTTTTTTGTTAAAATTTTGCACCGCATGTGGATAACTATGACTATAGTATAACTATCACTTATTAAATGTAATTTATATTATATAATATATATTACGTGTAATTATAAGATTAATCTAAAATATAATTTATAATATATTTCAATATCGTTTTTAATTATATTATCATTTATAAATGCAAAGTGTAAACCCGTAATGTATCATTATATTATTAGCATTAAGTTTATTATTATTAGAGACGCAAAAAGTGATTAAAATGCTTTTATTTGCAAATATTGTTGACTTTATATTAATATATAGAACTTATATATAATTTATAGATATATGTAAATTTAGATATACATTAATATATATTAATTATGTATATCTAATATATCATAATATATGTGTGATTTTAAAATCTTAAACAATATGTATATATTTTCTTTATATTTAGATATTATTAAACATTATACCTTTGCTGTTAATGTATATAAATCTCAAATAATGTTTATATTTACATTATAATACTTTTTGTAAATAATAATATTAAAAAAAATTATGTTTAAATAAAAGTAAAATGATGCAAAATATAACGATAAAATGTATATGCCCATTATTAAACACATAATTCATATTTTATTATATGCCATTAAATTATAATATATATATATGAAAATATAATATACACATGCACCTCACTTTTTAGACATATTCTTATAAAGCAGAGTGTCGTATACCTCTGGGGTGTTATACCACTGGGTATAGGACCAATTTTTAAACAATAATTTTTTGCATTTTTATTGAGTATACACATCCCGCGTTAAAAGAGAGTGTCTAAAAAGTGAGCATAATGTAAATACATAATACCGATTCTCATTTTAAAATTATTGAATGAATGTTTATTCACATCTTCGACGGCATCTCTCATTGAAAGTGCGAAATCAGCCAAAGCACTCAAATGATATGCCGCTGTTTTTCCCTAAAAAATTATAGCAAAAAATTCCATTATTATTATTAAATATTTATTGATTTTCAAAAAATTGTACTAAACATTTATTATATTTATTTTTATTTATTATATTTTACCTGATCCCGTGGATTGAGTCCGGATGCGGCCATATACGTGCTGCTGATGGTTTTGATCTTTTCGATGGTTCTGAATCGATCGTCATCTAAGAGCTGAAATTATTATGAACGATTATGTCATGTTTCAAATTAATCTTAATGTATATCGCATGTAACTGTGTCTAATAACTAATCTAAACTATGAAATCATAGTCATAATACCATAGTTTTATATGGTATTAGTATATGATATTAATATATGGTACTAGTATATGGTGCTACTATGGTGCTACTATAGTATTAGCATAGTACTAACCTGATCAAAATCGAATATTATCTCATTTAAAAGACGAATGCATTCGACACCATTATTAACATCCTCAGAATAGAAATTGGCAAAGTTCGGTATGGACGCAAATAACACACCACAGCATGAATATGATTGTGCATATAGTTCCTGATTTAGTATCAAATGTAATATCGTTTATTATATATTATTATAATATTAAAAATAAAACATAACATATAAAATAAACATAAAACATAAAAATATACATTTATATTTAAAATTTATGAATAAAATTTAAATATAATACATATATTTATAATATATAATACTGACTTTAATAGTTTTATACATGTACATTTATGCATTTATATACATTGCATTAGAGATGGAAAATTATCCAATGGCCTCACATTAGGATCAGTCTTATAGCGGAAGAGTACATTGTCATGCATGTTCCCTTAACATTCCCTATATTCCCTATTCTTAAACATATCTCAAAATATAGTCGAAAATAAAGTAGAAAATAGTGTCAAAAATAAAGTCGAAAATAAAGTCAAAATTAAAAAGCAAAGTATGGATCGATGACTAAGTTTAAATTAGTAAAATTAAAATAATATTTATGTATGTATTTGTTATTCAAAAATTTAATTAATTTATTACAATAAAAAAATATTTAAATAAAATGTTAACCCCGTGATTCATAATGAGCCGATATATTTTTATGTATACATATATGTAAATGATCAAAAATTAATGAAAAATGATAAATCGCGTGACTCTAAAACATAAAGCAAAAGGTTAATGTGATCTATGATTAAATATATGAAAAAATATTTTTATTTTTTAAAAAATAATTCTAAAATATATTTAAATTAAACCTATAATTTTTTCAATCATAATACGTATTTTATTACATATATTTTATTTCATATGTGAATAAAATATCAGTGAAATATTAGCACAACTTTTTGCAAATATAAACATATAAATACTATTTTAATCTTATGATATAATACCTATATTTTTAAATAAAGTATATATTTAGTGCATATAAAAAGTGACACTTTCCTTCTCTATTTAATAAATTTATTTTTTGTAAATATATTATTATGTATGGTGTTATATATGTATATGTATGGTGATATTAAAAATACAATCACGTCTATAAAATTGAGTTTTATAAAACTTTTAAAAGTAAAGAATTTATAAAAAATGTAAATTCTAATAATTTATAACATTAATTTTGAACATTTTAAAGCACAATATATTTAAATGTATCATTATTATAAAAAATTATTATTATTATAATAAAAGTACATGTAAAGGTAAGATTAGGATAGGTTAAGATTTGTTAGGTTAGATTTAGTCAGTATAATATATTATTAAAATGTTGAAAAATTACAAATGTAATAATTAGAGACCTAAAATCGCCGTAAAAAACTTATTTTTTTCCAAAAGAGATATCAAAGAAATAATTAAATATGTGTCCATATCTATCAAAAACATGACCTTTGACCCGAAAAAAATTTTGCTTTTTTTGCTTTTTTTGGTCCCTTTTTCTCGAAAAATTTCCTTTACTCCCCCCTTAGTATTTTCAAAATTTTTAAAAATTTACTTTTTTTTTGCTTTTTTTGGCATTTATAAAACCTTTTTTGGTCAAAAATTTTGCGTAAAATTTAGGTCTCTAGTAATAATACATCTTTAAATATATTTTTTTAAATTAAAGGAAAAATACATATATATGCACATATGTACGTATTTCTTTGTAATTACTGATTCTTTCAGTATGATACATGTATTACATTTAAACACACTTTTATAATAAATAAATTGCACATAAATTGAGCACTATAATCAAAGCTCGAAAAATATAAGAAATAAAATCGCAAAATTCATAATTAAAATGGTCAAAAATACAAAAATAAAATAAAATAATTTTATGTTAAAATGTGTTAATTTACATTAAAGATATTAATTTTTATATTTAATTACAATTTATTTTATGTATTTGTGAGTATATAGGAATTGTCGGGTTTCAAAATGCTTGAAAATAGGGAAATTCCAAAGAAAAATTATGTCTCAAAATACTTATTAATATCTAATTCGTTCTTAAAACATAAAACCCTATATACTAACCCTACATTTCGTTTACTATACTTAAAAAGGAAAATCCGCATTTTTCAGAGCTTTGATTATTATTATTTTTTCTGATATAAGTGTGTTTATGTATAAATGGAAATATATAAACACATAATGAATATGATAATATAATAATATGCATGAAAATACCTCAGTATTTCTTTCGTGTGTTAAAAAGTATGCTGCGACATGATCGGGTAAAATATTCTTTAATAATTGTGTATTATAATGTCGTAATTCACGCATATCCTGAAGTTCCTTTTGGGCCTGAATTTTCCATAGAAAATCCAATCGCGACGTTCGTTCAATCTATTCACATGCAAATGTATACTCTAAATATTACTATTGCCATTTCTATTATTATATCATATAACATTAAACACTTATATTATACTGCAAAACCTCTCTTAAGTGATTAAGTGTCAGCTTAAGAGAGGTGTTTATTAAAGAGGTTTCACAGTATTAATATTATAATTAATTCGAAATCTCATGCTTTTAAAATATTAATGTATTTTTTAATATATTTTTGGATGAACATTATGAATTGAAACTTTTTTGTATACATAAACATTCATTATAAATAACATAAATCTAAATATTTAAATAAAGTTTTATACAGTAAAACCTCTGCAAAAAACATATAATTTTCATTCCTTCTTAAGGAGGTCTCCGTTTTGTATACTTTTTATGTTAATTTTATAGAATAACTCAATAAGACATTAGTTAGTGTCTTATGGAAGTTTCCGCCTTTAATAAGTTTCACTGTATAACTATTAAATGTTATTATAGGGGTCGGACACAATCTCGAAATGCCAAAATATTAAAAGCCAAAATTTCGAAAGGGTCAAATTCTCGAAAAATAAAGTATTACTTATTTACGTCTCCGCATTTTTACCTATCCTTATATTTTTTCTATGTTGGGTTAGGTTGGGTCTTATGCCCACGGCGCCTGTATTCGCATTTTTTATGGTTTGTTTATGTTAAGTTATTTTCGAGATTTTGGAATTTCGAGATTTTGACCGAAACCCGCTATTATGTCATACATGTATTTACAACATATTGATATGTTATTTCATATTTAAATTAATAAATGTAAAAAGAGAATAATTATAATGTATTTTTAATTCAAATTTAGAAAAATATTGACTAAAGACACATATTTTTCTATAATGTTTTGTATTAAGTAATAGTGTATAAACGTGAATATCATTTTATATTTTTAATATATAATTAAATATTTTATAATTTTAATGTATAAATAAATTTCAAAATTAATTAATTTTTTTAGACATTAATTGTTTTATTTTATAATTAA
>JAQIXB010000912.1:0-13130 GCA_034697405.1 Mesoplophora pulchra | reverse complement strand
GTGATTTACATAATCATAGGAATAATATTAAAAATTATAATTAATTTAAATACTAAAATAATTAATTAATAACATAATTAACGGTGTCCATTTCGTGGCGCATTTTTATAGTTACACATTAACTAAAAAACTATTTATTTAATGATATTTAAATTATATTATTATTAAATAAAAAAATAATTAAAATCTAAAATAATGATATTTTTATAAATAATATTGAATTATGAATTAAATATTCAATTAAAGAGTATGTCTAAAACTAGTATTTAATTTGGCGCATACAGAAAAACCTCTACAATAAGAAAATGGTCGGGAGCATGTCTTTAAATAGTTTTCGCATTATAGAGGTTTTACTGTATTATAATGACATATGAAAATGATTAATTATATAAAATTCATAATTCAAAAGCTTAATATTCAATTCGCATTTTTCGAAAATTAAAAATCATATTTTAATATTTAAATGATAATTATTAAAAATTTAAAAAAATCACTGATGCCACTGAATATCACTTAAATTTTACACATAAATTTTAAATATATATTTATATTTAATATATATTTATGAATTGAAATAAATGTCACATTAAATACCACATTTTTTATGTTCACATAAATGTGGCATTTAATACGAAATTATGTGTATTATTATTAAATGTGTGTTCATTGATATGATTGAATTTAAAACTTAACTTAAAATGTAAGTTCATTATTATATTTTTCATCATTATATTTTTGGATAATTTTTTTCCAAAAATATAATGATGAAAAAAATTAACATAATAATTTATGTAATAAATTATATAAAAATAATAAATGTTCTGTTAACTAAGCTTTAACTTACAATGATCGGGAGAGATGATAGAATAAAATTGTAATTTAATAGAGAAATGTATGCATTTATATATGTATGTCAAATACTCTTAAAAAACACATTCTCAATTCAATTGCAATTTCACTCTTTCGCCACTTCCCAATTGTGTAACTTATACTATAGTTAAATAACACATTGTGATGGAATCCGCCCGCGGCATTATTAACATTAAAGAAAATTATTAAAATATCACGTGACATGAAAATTATAAAAAATTTAATCGTTAATATTTTAGTTAATATATAATTTAATTATAATTATAATCATTATTAAATTTAAAAAATGATCGTATTTTTTTTAAAATTCATAAATAAATATATCATATAATCAATAATTAAAAATTAAAAATCAATAATTTAATCGTAAATTATAAATTAACATTTATTCGTTTTAATTATTTTCGCATTTTTAAATTTAAAATCTAAAGTCACGATGCGCCAAAAAAATATTAATGATTATTAATTATAAAAATAATTATTTTGAAATTAATATTCAAATGTTTGTCTCAAATTTTATAATTAAATTAATCATTAATTTTTTTAAAATTATATTTTCGTTATTATTTTATAATAATAATTAAAATATTCACATTTAAAATATCGTATGGTCTCATATCTCATATTTATCAAATGTACCGTTATGTAATAACATAAAAGTTTAACTTAACATATATCTATATATATGTATAATATAATAATATATAAATTAAAATCATAATCATATAATTAAAATCATAATATATAATGATAATAATATTTAAATATTTAATAATAATAACTTTGGAATTGTAATTTTTATTATAAATATGTATGTATATTTCGAGTCTTAAATTAATGGTATTTTTTATTTAAATATGTTTATGTTAACTCTGCATGTTTAATAGTATATGTGTATATATTAAAATCAATTTATAATGATAGTATTTTTTAGTTTATAATTTACTATTAACTAATTTAACAGTGCTCCAAAAGGATCGGACTGCGCATTTATTGAATGGGGTCGGACTATTCCATTATTAGCCATCATTGATGGCGGCATACCCGTTGGAAGTACGGGAACTGCTCCCGGCATTGCCATACCTCCCGATACTAGTCCCGGCCTCATCTATGAAATAATTAAATTTTAATAAAATAATAAATTATTTATTTTGAATTATGATGATATGATACTAATAACACATGCACTATTTAATGTGAATAAAAATTTACCATTTTTATTGACACTTTTCATTTCTAATGATGAAAAAGAAAAATAAAATACAAAAAATTATAAATTAAAAAATACACGAAAATATTTACAATTTTATTATAATAAAAATGTGAAAAAAATATTTCATCATTAAAAAAGGTATCTCATGTGTTAGTCAAATGATATATGTAAAATGAAAAATGAATGAATTAATATACTTAAAGGCAGTGACGTCATATTTACAAAATATAATAACTTAAGATCGACATTAAAAGGAATTTTGGAAAAAAAGGAAAGAGTAAAAAGGGAAGAAAAGGAAAGAGCAAAAAGGGAAGAAAAGGAAAGAGTAAAAAGGGAAGAAAAGGAAATTCCACTCAAAATGTCAATCTTTTATGAGAACATAAGTAAAATTGTATTACAGTTTAACACAACGATTATGGATCATATTTGCACATATATTTGCTAATACATTGTTATTACAACATATGTATAGATGACGTTTGATTTAAAACAATGCATTACGAAATTCATGTGTAAATATGATCTATAATATTAGTGTTAAATTTGTAAGAAACAATGACGGCACATCCGTTAAGTAAATTCGTACCGACAAAATGAGTTAAAGCATTGGTGTACATGACATACTTGCATGGTATAGCCCTGTGGCATCATAGGAATATTTCCCGATACCATCATAGGCTGAACGCCCGTTCCTGTCCATGAAACAGCATTCGGTACGCCGCCGGCGATGGGTGCGCCCGCACCGGTCCATGCCATTTGTTGAGGTGCCGCGGTCCATCCGCTGGTGGCAGACTGTGGCGGTGCCCCCGTTTTTATCGTATTCTTTGGACTCGACCATTGTTGTCCGGGTCTATAATAGATTTATTATGATATTAACTAGCAATTAGTTAACATTTAATAACAATTAAACATGTTTACATTATCAAATTACGTCACGTGATCTTTGAATTAAAATGCAAATAAATAAAAGTATCATTT
The DNA here is from genome assembly GCA_034697405.1 of Mesoplophora pulchra. Lineage (NCBI taxonomy): Eukaryota > Metazoa > Arthropoda > Arachnida > Sarcoptiformes > Mesoplophoridae > Mesoplophora > Mesoplophora pulchra. Next base: position 10,069 of record JAQIXB010000912.1, on the reverse strand, counting down.
TCTAAATCATTTTCTAAATAACTGAAGACATAAAATTTGCTTAAAATGCTTTTTTTATCTTAAGAAATATCAAAGAAATAATGTGTGAATATCGATTAAAATTAAGGGGTTTTAGAAAATAATTAAATTTTCTTTTTTTTTTTTGCTATTATTTGTCTAAAAAAAAATTCATTTTTTCTGCTTTTTTAAGTTCCATTTCTTTATTTACTGCTTTTTTGACATTTTTTTAAAAAAATTTAGTTTATGTATTATAAAATTGAAAATATAAATTTTTAAAAAATTATCATATAATATGAAAGAAAATACTTTAAATTCCTTAGAAATTTCAATTATTATTAGAAATAATGTTTAAAAGTACAGGAAAACCTAATAATATACCAATATTTTGCAGATCACTATTTATTAAATGATAGAAACGGGAAACATTTGTGAGGGAATTTCCCAAAGAAACTCATGTTAAGTAAACTCATGCTGAGATCGTACTTTTTAAATCCCGTTTTTGGTCCATTAATGTCGAGATTTTGGGCCAAAGATGCTAATGATGAATCTAAATCCCCTTTAATTAGGCTCTGATTCGATGATGTATTACTAGTGTTTGACGGTGCCGACGATTGAGGCGGTGATGTCACACTTTGACCTTTGGCCTGAACTAACGATTGGGGCTGTAAAACGTCACCGAAAGCATCAAATCCTATTTAATGTTAAATAAATTAACTAAATATTAGTTCATAATTATATATTTTAATTTAGTTAATTTCTTAAAATACTAATTATAATTAAATTATATATAATTATTTAATATAAAACTAAAATAAAATTAAAATATAAAATTAAATAAAATAAAAATTAAAAATTAAACAAAAAATGGAAACCCTTTTTTAATAATAATTTTCAATAAATAGTATTTTTTAGTTTTAATGTTTTAGTATATGTTAGAACCTGCTCCGTATGGAGAGGGCATAAACACATATCCGTGAGGAAAGTTAACAATTCCCTGAGGCAATTGTCCGGTCATTGCGGCAGTAAATTGCTGCGGCGGTATATTCTGCGGATTCTGAACATTTCCGATTGGATTTTGCGGTTTATTCATTGTCTCTCTCATGGCCATGTCCAAATCTTCAAATGCTGATGCTGCTTTTTTTGGGGCCGATTGACCCTGACCCTGACCATGGCCTTGACCCTGACCCTGACCCGCCTGTTCCTGTAATTGTTGAAATGCCGCCTGTTGTTGTGCCATTAACATTTGTTGATATGCCCATTGCTGTTGCATTATAATCTGCTGCTGTGTCGCAGCGTCAAATGATGCAAAATTCGCCGCAATATTAGCCCCTACAACGGGTTGTGCCTGTACCGGAATCTGTGTATTATCTCCAAATAAATCGGGGTCATGAACGGGTGAAGTGCCACCAGAGCCTGGAGGTAGAGGTCGTGCCGGTGGTATATGACACTTTTCTTTTTTGTCCGAAGGTGGCGGGGGTCGTACCGGAGGCGCAATTTTAATCGATGCGGCGGCGGCATTATCTTCAAAAGCGGCGGCAAAATTCGGAGGATCGAATGTACCGAAAGGACTGCTATCGGAAGATGGGGGCGGTGCTATTAACGTTTTTGCCGGTGACGGGCTATTGTCACGTGACGCAATTCCCTCATCGCCTCCGCTGTCATCACCGAACGTTTCGGGGGCGTTCGATAATATGGGCGTAGTTCCGGCACCTCTGATACTAATGTCATGTGTCGGCGAAGGTGATGATGTCCGATTTGCATTATCTTCGGCCGTCGGTAATGGTAATGTATCTAAACACTGATCCGCGACCACCGCTTTAATTTCAAAATAATTTTAATGTTAATATATATAAATAAATATATACATTTATTTTAATAATACCCTTTTACCTCACATTAGCATTAATATAACACGTTCTTATATCTATAGATGTATTTTCAATTATAAAAATATAACCTCAAAATATAAGCGTTTCAATCGATTCTTAATTAAAGTGTTAACAATACCTTTGTTAACAATACCTTTGTTAACAATACCTAATCATATATTAACCATAATTAAGCTCAGCCAAACCTAACTTAATATAAAATACTATAATTGCAATATTTCAATTGATACTTATATCTCGAGATATAAAAGTGTCGATTAATTTAAATTTTATTCATTTTTTCATATGATATGTGAGATAAAAGTGCATTTATAATAAAAATAAAATTTAAAATAAAAAAAGAATAATGCCATATTCATACCTTCGTCTGTGTCATGATCGTCATTTTCATCGTGAATCTCTTTTACATTATCATATCCTTTAATAATTGACGCATGAATAATGAAAGAATAAAAAGACACATCGAAAATGATAAAACAAAAATCATTATCATTATGGACTTTGTTCATTATGGATATTTCACCATTCAATAAATTCAATGAATTTTTAAGTGAAATTAAAAAATTAAAATAAAAAACAAAAATAAAATAAACATTAAAATAATATAAATATGCAATGAATTAAAGGGTTTCCATTTTTCAACAAAAAAATAAAATTTTAAAATTTAAAATCAAAAAATATAAATGTAAAATAATAGTTAATACATAATCATAATCATGTTACAGTTATTAGAACAAATGTAATAGATATTTTGCATTGAATACATTAATTAATATATTTATACATTGAAAAGTTATGGATGTAAATAATTGAACCTTTAGTTAATTCAAATGCAAAATGTGTTTCATTTGTTCCATTCATTGTAACTATAAATTAACTAATACCTGAATGTTGTACAGAGGTAGTTTTATCATTGCCAAATGCGGCAGCAAAGCCAACATCGGACGTGAATACATTATTATTATTATTTCCGACCATAGTGGGCATTGGCATTGGACCCGTCGCTGCTGCTGTCGTACCATTATTAGTACTAAAAAGAGCAGCGGCCGATGGCTGTGGCGGCACTGCGCCCATACCCGTGACCATATTAGGTACGGACATTGTCGGTACGGCAAATGCCGGTCCCGTGACGGGTGCACTCATATTGGCAGAGTTCAGTATATCAGCGAAAGGATTGGCATTCGAAAGACTCAACAGATCATCATTTGCTTTGTTATTAGCATGTATACTAACGCTATTAGCATTGTTTAATATATTACTATTCGATGTGTCATTAAATAGATCTAAAATTCCATGGCTATCGACAGCTGAAGATGATGATGGTGCTTTTTCGGCCGTCGGAGACATCGATAGGAATGGATTATTCGATTTTAATGTCAATTCCTGAATGTGCTTTTCCTATTTTAATAGCGTCACGTAACATAACAAATACCATATTAATTATTAGTTTATTTACATTATAATTTATAATAAATTCAATAGAAATTAGAAAAAAATTGTCTCAATTTCTTTCAATTAATTCCCAATAATTTTTAATACTGGAATTTTCCACTGTTCCCAGGGAATTCCCCTCAAATTTTGGGAAATCAATAAATGACAATTTTTAACTCTATACAAATATTATAGTAATAAATTAACGTAAATTTACATTTAACAGAAATGATGCGATACAATTAATGTGAATGAATTTGCCTATGTTCATATGCATAAACATAATGATTATACGCATATTCATTCGTAAAAAGTGTGCATTATCATTTCTATTTAATGTAAAAATAAACATAATAAATTATCACAGATATTTATGATGTTAGTTTATGTTAGTTATAGTTAATATGCTGTAAAGCAATAGAATAAGTAAAGTGCAAATAATAGTAACAAATTGTAGATGCAATAGTAATAAATAGCAATACAATAGTAATAGTAATAAATAGTATATTACATGCTATACAATTATATCATAATAGTTTAGTTACATACATTCAATAGTTTAGTTTAGATCAGTTTAACTAAACGTACCCTTTTACCTCACTTTTTAGTGTATTTTTTGAGACTAAATTCTCGAATGCAGGAAAATGTGAAAAATATACGGGAAATCAAAGGAATTGATATTATACTATGGTTTCGTGTTTATTATAAATATATGACTGAAAAACGAGGAATTTGGGATTAAAGTTAATTTGGAATAGTTTTTTAGTACGCCTGAATTTATAAAAGAAAAGCAGGAAATTGTGGAAAATGTGGGAATTTTTAAATTCCCTGTGCTTTTCTCTACTTTTTTATAGAATTATAAAATGGGATGTAAAAGTGAGGTAAATGAGTAACTAAATTAAACTATTGTTATAACTATGATATTAACTAACCATATCGGGCCATAGTTCCTGAGTCCAAATAAATGGTGATGCACGATCAGACTAATTTTTAGTATTTATATAATAATAATAATATGCACATATAAAAATTGACATGCATTTAATGTGCATTATTTGCAACAATATACAGTATGATTATTATAAAATGCAACAATAAACGGATCAATATTTAGTTCATTAATAATAATTGATATTTTCAGAGATTATTTAATGTTTTAATGAATAAATTATGAAAATGAAAAATTAAAAGAAAAAAATAAAAAAATAATTAATAAATTAATTAAAGAAATACCCATCACCATCACACCATCACAAAGCATTGGATACATGCATATTGAAACACATCATTTCTACTTTTATATTAACTAAATATTCTATTGATTAATATTTAATAATTATCACAATCATACAGTAAAATCTCATTATAAATACCATACACAAAATGTTTAATATATTAAAGGTATGTAATTATGATGTTAAAACTAAAGATTAACTAAATATTAGTAATGATAAATATTAAATATTATATTGAAATTTTACTGAATTATTTTAAATATTTAATCCATAAAAATATAAAGTCACAGCAAAAAGTATGGTCATATGTACAAATTGCAGTTGATTTTGTGCCTGAATTTAATATAAGCATAGAATTGCAAATTATAAAATAACAAATAATGGTCATTCATATAATACTTTGAAATAATTTCCTGTTTTATACTGATATAAAATTCATGCGCAAATTCAACTGCAATTATGCATATGACCCTACTTATGCTATAACTAAATTTATAGTGAAAAACATACTTTTAATTTATTTAACATTATTTCCTCCTCTTCGAGGGCCTTCTTTAAGACGGTGTCATCTTTAGATGATGCCCCATTTATTGCCTCCGCAATGACCGATCCATTGGATGACGGTCCCGATCCGTTCGTTACATCTTTGCCCCTTTCATAGGAAAATATCATCATTATATTATCATTTAATATATAATAAAATATAATTCACTAAAAAAATCAAAATTAAAACGATAATTAAAACATAAATATGAACAAAAATTTTCATTTTCATAATATATATGTATATTAATGTATATTTTTAGCAATAATTATGAATTATTATTTTTTATATAAATATATTATAAATAATAATTTAATTTAACATTAAAATTTTATTAAAAATTATTTTTTTTTAAAATTTATTATATATGAATAATTTATATAAAAATAATTTATATTTAAATTAAATTCATATTTTATATATTTATGAATAAATATTGAAATGTTTAATAAATATTATTCATAATATTTATAATAAATATATTATTCGTATATAATAATATAAAATAATATAAAATATTTCTTAGAAAATATATTTATTATATATTATTTTTTAATATATATGCATATAATTTTCAAAATTTCTTATTTTACATTTAAAATAAATATTAAATTTTATAAAAATATATATGAAAAATTTTATTCTCAAAATGCATATACGTACTTTGTTTGTCCTTTTTTGTTACCCTCTAATTGTGCCAAATGTTGTTCTAAAGCGTCCAATAATGATGATGGCGCTCGCGTTAAATCGGGAATTTCCCCTTTGTCTATTCCCACATTTTCCGCCACTTTTAGAAATTCCGAGACTCTGTCCATACGTATTAAAAATTTTTTATAAATATCTAAAGCGTCACGTGCGTGCTTTTTATTCATGTCAAAAAATTTCTCTAAAAATTTCAAAAAATTATAAATTAATAAATTTTATATTTTTTAATTTTATTATTATACATATACTTTTACTTAATATAATGAAAATATATAAATAGTTAAACATCGTGTGAATTAAAAGAGTGTAAAATGAATTTACATTTTGAATAAATATGTATATTTTTAAAATTTTAAACATAATTTGTCTTTAAATTTTATTTATTAAATTCAAAGCTAAATTTTATTGAAAATTTTAAAAAAATTCTTAAACAATAAAAATAAAGATGAACCAAAAATGCAATTTAATATTTAATATCAAATATCATATTAAATTACCCTTAAAATTGGGTACAATTTTATTTAATATATTTATATATAAAAATATATTAAATAAAATGTTAAATTCTCTTAAAATAAATTTAAATTAAATAACATTCATAAATGCAAAACTTTAAACATTATAAAATGTATTCATTTTATGCTAAAATTAAATTTAAAAGTAATATTTGTAATAAATAATTAAATAAAAATTATTGTAAAAAACTGTAAAAAGTTCTTTATTTCATGACTGCAAAAATATACAGTAAAACATCTAAAAACATCAAATTTTGGTCCTTAAATCAACTAAATTCAACTTTTCCTTTACATATATTAATACGGACTCAATAATGTAATTTCTGTGATTCTGTCATTAAACGTGATATCATCGGTCGAAAGTAATAATAAAAATATGAAAATGATCAATAAAAGTTTTAAATTTATTTTTTTATAATTAAAAGTATACGCGTGAAGTATTTCTTTGTTATACATGGTGTTACAACTGTAATTATCCACTCCTTAAAAACACAGCATACGCACGTTTAAATTAATGACATTTTTTTATTAAAAAATTATTTATTTATGGTGTCACCACGGGATAAGATCATAATTAAAATTAAAGCCCTAAAAACGCAGGACATACGATTTCAAAAATCGCGAAAATTCTCCGAATTCAATAGAAAATGTATATACATACCCAAACAATTGATGATACCGTCGTTATAACACGCAAAGAGACGAATTAAATCACGAAAAAGTAACATAAAAGCGGCATTTATGACACCATTTGTTAAATCATTAGCATTACAATCGAATTCTAGTAAACAGTCAACTTGCGCCTGTAAACTGGGAATAGTCTTCAATAATTTATCCGTATTCATTGACCGCAATGAACCCTCTTCTTTACTGTTATTTTTTAAAAAAAATTAAAAAAAATTAATTATTTTTATAAATACCGTTAATACTCTAATAAAATCTCATATCATATTTTCCATTTTAATTTGACCATTCCCGAATTTCCTATTTACATTTACTCATTTCTAAACCCTTTATCCTTAAATTTTCAAAATCCCATATTTTCCCAAATATTACTCTTTGGGGTGTTTAATACCCCCTTAATACATACCCACGCTTAATTTTAGTAAAATCAAAGGCTACAGTTCGATACGATAATGCCTTTTCATTGATATATTTGGCATAACGTCTAATAAATGTTGACATTTCATAACCTTTGACCCCTGTTTTGTCGAGAAAATTGCTCAGTTGAAAATTGCAATTACTAGATGCTAAATATTGAGTAAATCTCTATTGGGAGATAAAAATGAAAATAAAATTATTAGTAAGTTAAATATTAGTTATAAAAATAAAAAATAAATTTAATATTAAATTTGCAAATTATTACTTTAATTGTGTAATATAAACACTAAGTACTAATGTTAGCACAAAATGAAAATTAAAGTGCACTAAGGATTTTTACTATTAATTTTGAAGACTCAAAATTCACAAAATTATAATATACGATATTCAAAAATTAATTCACAATACTTTTTGCGTATAACTTTTGTATGATAAAATATATTTGAGAATTATTATAAAGAAATGTGAAGACATACCTCATTTCCATAGCACATTAAGTGGTGGACAGTGACCAGTGCCTTAAACACCACGACCCATGACCCGTGATTTGTACGCTCTATTAACAGATTCGCCATTTGAGGAATCGATACATTTGGTTCGTGTGTACATTGTAATAAATCTGAAAATAGTTTCATATTTTTATTTTATTAATAAAATAAATTTTAATTTTACCTAAGTTTACATTATGTAATCTTATATCTTAAATTAATATATTTTTGATTTAACAAAAACATTGATTAAATTCATGTTTTAGTGTTAATGTATTAATGAATAAATAATTCCGCATTTTAAATCGGCATTTTGGTATTTTTGAGATAAATAAAAATTAAATTTAATACATTCACAGATTTAAAATAAAAATTTAATGCATATTATGCCATAGAACCTCATGTAAAGTTTAGTTTAAATTACCATGTACATAATAATTTGAAAAAATTTCCCTCATATTTTATTGCATTTTTCATTACCAATTTTAAGGAAAATTCTTAAAATCAGGAAATTTGGGATTTATTCCGGAGATTCAGGCTCTTAAATCCAAAATGCCTAAATTTGGAAAATTCAGAAACAATAATCGTGTTTCAAAATCTGTTTTTATGTTATTCGCGCATAACTATTTATTTCCCGATGTTTAAGTCTCTTTCTAATTCGGGTGTCCCCGAAAAGTTTCGCCCTTAATTATGATATATTATATTTTCACATTTTCACAAATGAATGAATAAATTTAAAATTTATGTGAAATTCTTTTTTATAAAAAATTATATATTTAAATATACATTAATGTATTTTATATTAACACCAAAAAGTGAGTATTATAATTTGAATAAATTAAATATGAAAATACAGTGAAACCTCTAAAAGACGAATCCTCCTTAAGACGGAATGAAAACTTGGGCCCTAGCCGTTCGTCTTGTAGAGGTTTAACTGTATACTAATTTATTGTACAAAAGCATAATGCACATAATTATTTATATTTATTCATTATTATGGGGTTTTAAAACAAAGGTAAAAAATGAATAAATGTATATTTAAATAATAATAATAATAATAATAATATAATGGGAACAAAATTTCAATATTAAATTTATATTATATAACATATAAAAAATAACTAAACATTTATTAAATATTTTATGTAAATACACATTAATACGGTATAAGTCACAGGGGTTCTTATAGCAGCAGCTCTATGGGTGTAATTAAAATACGTAAATATAAAAATGTTAATAAAAAAAGTGAATATAGCATGAGTTATATTATATTATATAATAACTATAGACGTAAATTTAAGCCAAAATTTTAGACAAAAAATGGATTTAAAATGAGGAAAAAGCATAATTTTTAAAAATTTTGAAAATACAAAAGGGGATTAAAGAATTTTTTAAGAAAAATAAAATAAAAAATGCAAAAATAACCAAATTATTTTTGGGTCAAAGATCATATTTTTGATAGATATGGACACATTTAATTATTTCTTTCATATCTCTTAAAATAAAAAAAGCATTTTAAGCACTTTTTACGTCTCTAATAACATAATAATTAAAAAGTAAAGTAAACGGCAAAAAATATTAAAATTATTTTTTAAAAATTTATTGCTGTATTTTTTAGAAATAATATAATATCGGAAAATGTATATTTTATTTATATATTTTATCATAATATATATATTTTAAAACAAATAATATATGATATTTGATAATATTACAATGAAATTACACATATATATTTATAAAATATAAAAAATTATGATAAATTATGACATTTGAATATAAATATATAATAAAATAAAAAAATATCATATAAAATAAAGTACAGTCATAGTGTTAGTTAATGTGTTAATAAAATGTTAAAACAAAAGACGCCCCAATATTTTTTTAACATTTAATATGCTAAAATACTTATAATCATACATTAAATACAATGATTAAAAAAATAAAATTTAAATCAATTTTTTTTAAAAAAAATTATTAATTAAATTGACACACTAAACTATACTCAATTAAATACACATATACTTTAAAATCCTTTCATTTTTAATTATTTTTTAATAAAAAAATATTATAACTTTTATTAAACGCTGTATATACGTAAAATAAAATAATTAAATTACTTATATATTTATAAATATATATTATTTTATATATTTAATGT
>JAQIXB010000911.1:0-13131 GCA_034697405.1 Mesoplophora pulchra | reverse complement strand
TTAAAAATGTGTTAAAAATGTTTTTAAAAAATATCAAAGTTCAGCATTCAAAATTTTAAAGAAAATTTTAGGAAAATATTTATTTTAAAATGCATATCATAATATTTACCATTTATGCATAAATAAAAATTTCAAATTATTTTATTATGTAAAATTATTGATATTTTAGTAAAAACTAATTATGAATATTATGAATATTATAAGATTCTCATAATTTTAAGAAAAAATAAATATTCATTAAAATGTAAGTTTTTAAGTGTATTAAATCATTAAATAAATAAAAGACTAAAGAGTATTTACATGGTAAATAGATTCGAATGTATTAATAGACTAAAAATTTTGTAAAACTTTTTAAAAGTTTTTTAATTTTTTAAAATTATTTTAAAATCTATAATTATGTTTACACGCTATATATTAAATTATATATATAAATATTATACTAAAGAGATATAATAGTATTATAAAAATAGTAATAGCAAATTGTTTGTGTTCATGACATAGCATATAGCAGAGTGTAGCATTGTGTTTGCTTTTAGTACACCGTACTAATTCTTTAGAAATATAAATCATTGAAAATGCTTTTCAATTTTTGTAACAATATTAATAACGTGCGTATTCACTTATATTACGATAGTTATGTCCATAGAAAAGAATTTCTGTAATAATAATAACACCATAATAATGGTAATAATAATCTCGAAATACTCATAAATCGAATAAAAATTTATTTTTAATCATCAATAAAATTTGAAAATATAAATGCTTTTATTTCGGATTTACTATTTTTAGGAAATTAATTATTTCTGTTTATAGATGAAAATTTTATTCAAATATATTAACATAAATATATCAATGCTTTTATTAGAATCATATGTACATATTTATGTAAATATGATATTTAAATTTAAAATAATATATAATTACATAATAATACTAAATATTTATTCGTATTTTATCGTAAAAATATTTTATGTGAAAATATGCAAAAATTCTTTTAAAAATTCTTTCATTATTATTATTATTATCATTAAAAATGCTAAAAATAAATAAAAATAATAAAAAACATAAATGAATATATCGGTAGTCACAAAGAAAATTGCCCTATGCCTAAATTAAGAGAAAAAGCGCTATGAAAAAAGCAAAATATCGCAATTATCAATTAACAGGTCAATGAATGTATCAATAGAAAAATTAAAGATATGATGTGTAATGTATTATCATCAAAATTTATAACTCAAATTACAAAGAGACAATGTATCGCATGAAATCATTAAAACCCATAATATAATATTTATATGTGCGCGCGTTATTACATTACGCGCATCAAAAACATATAAATATTATTTTGTATCGCATTTTAATGTGTTTTATAATTATTATTAATTAAATTTTTAATTAAATATAATTAAAAATAAATTTTTTAAAATAATCTTTCATTATAATATTTGTTAAATAATTTTATTTAATTTATATCATGAGCTGTAATTTAAGTTATTTATAACGTAATTGAAAGTAATTTATTAGTATAACATAATTTAGAAAACATGTTAAAAATGGAATAATTTATAAGATTTTAATAAATTTAAAATATATGCGCGCATATATGTTATAAAGATTACATGCGATATTTTTGACTAAAATTCTCAATTTATTTCGAATAATATTAAGTAATTAAATACATTTTTTAATTTTTTTAAAATATAAAGTGAATAAACAAACATTTTCGCAATTTGTTTTCGTGTTCGATCTTATATCTCGAGTTACAACTTTATAACTTATAAGGAATACGATCCTAACATGTTTAATTTTGCTTAATTTTAAGAGAAAATCCCTAAAAAAATTAATGCGGTTAAATATATCATTTGAGCAAAAATATATGTTTAGATGTATATTTTATAAATTTTTGTGTACAGTAAGTCGTGTGAATAACCACGGCGCCATAGGCGCCTGTATACGCATTTTTACTTTAATTTAATTGTTGGGAAACTCGAGATATAAGCAATAATTTTATTAATTTTTTTCGTAATATTGGTCTTTCGTGATTTTGGCCGTTCAAGATTTTGGTTTTCGGGCTTTTGACCCAAACACTTTGATAATCGATAATCAATTGCTATATTTTCATTGATTTCATTGCATTATTTTTTCTGATGCCGAATGCCGAATAAAAATAATAAATATTAATATAATTATATAAATAAACAAATAATTTTATAAATAAATATAAAAATAAATATTAAAAACATTATAATCATGTTTTTATGTATTTATTTGTTCATAGAAAGAATAATCTCAAAACATTTCTTTGCACACAATTTTAAATTACACAGATATTTTCGAATTATACAGTAAAACCTCTATAAAACAAAATCATTTTTAGACAATTTTCGTGTTAAAAATGTTCCCATTTAAATAAGACATTTGACAATAAAAAGAATATCAGAGTTTTACGATTTAAAAATGGTTCCGCAATGTTAAGCCTATGGAAGTAAATTAAGTTTTTGTTTTAGGAAAGTTTTACTCAGGTATTGTTTCCTCAGGATATAAGATCATATATAAGTTTATTTGTAAAAAATTCCATACACGAATTGAATTGACTTTTAAACTGATCGCTCTGTATATTTCATTATTTGTTATACAAAAGTATTTAGATAAAGGGCCTCTTTTATCTTTAGAGACATTAAAAAAATATTTTATACATCCATGTCTATCATAAACATGATATAAGAGCATAAATATTTTTAGATAAAGACTCATAATGCCTTTTATTTTTCTATAAAAAAATCGCATTTCTGAATGTAAATATAGATGGTGCATTGAAATATTTTTATATAAAATTTTAATTTTTTAAAAATATAAAATAATTTCTAAATATAAATAGTTAAATGTATTTTTAATTATTTTCTTTATAATATAATATAATATTTGTAACTATTTTTAAGTTTTGTTTTTATATTTATAATATATATTTAACGTTAAAATGTTATTTAATATAAAAGTTAAATAAAAATTCAATTATATTTTTTAAAAATAAATCATTTGATATATTTAATGCAAATTTAGTGGCATTAAATTTAAATAAAATTCTAATTTTTTAAATTTTTCAATAAATATAAAGTAAATTGAGAATTATAAAAAACTAAAAAAACTTTCATTACGAAATAGTCTTATATCGTATTACAAATCTCTAAGAATGATATCAAATAATATTGACTAAAATTTAATGCCATAAATGTAATTTAATTCTAAAATTTAATTCATAAAAATTAAAAATAAATTATGGCGCAATATTTTTGTAAATGTATTTCAATATTATTTTTATAATTATAATTAAATAATATAAATGATGTAAAAAAGTATTTTTTTAAAGAATAATATTAATTTAATGAATGCTGACCTTTGAAAAAGCGTATGAAAATCTCATGGCATTTGTTAGTGTGATGATTATAAGAAAATGGCATATGATATTTGTATCGCTAATTCATGATGTAATAGTCTCATGCGATTCATTTGCACGTAACATTTGCACTCTCTTAAGACGCAAACACATTTCCTCCTCTTAATGCATATCAAATCATTTTACATCATCAATGCATTAACAAATCGTTAATAAAGCACCTCTTTATGATTAAAGAATATTTTATAAACCTAATACTACACATTAATACTAGCACTAGTGCCACTACTGCCACTAGAGCTACTTCACTACAAATTCACTAGAAACTCTATCATACACTATTAGTGCATTTTTTATTCGCATCTAAAATTACAAAATCGCATGAATCGTCTTTTGAAAGAATTATGGCATTTTAAAGTTTAAAGTTCACCGATGGTTTATTATATGAGTTAATGATATTATAACAAAAGATATGCATTTTTAACGCACGCACATTCTCTGCACATATATTATGCAATTTTTAAATATCATTTTATAAATTAAATTCAAATAAATAAAAAATAAATAAAAATACAATGTACAAAATTCGAAAAACAAATATTAAATTATATATTATTTTGAAACATATTTACTTTAATATTGCATTTATATGCATAAATAATATGCATTTTAAAAACGATGTAAATATTTATATCGTAATTCTTTTAATGCATTTATGCATTATGCTCATTTCAAAATTTTTTGAAATAAAAATTTTTATAAAAATTAATTTAAAAATAATAAAATTTTGATTTTAAACCTAAAAAAATTTATATTCAAATTTCAAACTCTTTTTACCATAATTTAAATAATAAATAACTAAAAAATTTCTATTAAAATTTTGCCATGGACAGTCACAACGGATTTTAGAGATTAATGCCTAATATTTTGCATGTAAAAAGTCTAATTTTTTATTATTTTATAAAATGACAAAATTTTATAAATTTCTATTTATTAATTTTAAATTTATATCTTTTAAAAGATATTTTTAAAAAAATTAAAATCAATTTATAAATAAAAGTTTATTAAAGATTGTATTTCACGCAATTTTGATACGAAAATATTTTAAAAATAAAAATTTCAGATTCAGAAATATATATATATATATATATTATATTAAAAAATTGCATTTTGAAATAAATTCCAAAATTCTATAGATATCACATGATATGAAAAACTTAAAGTCACAACTAAATGACCACTATGGTAAACATTAGTGCTACTTGCAAGAGACTACTATATATATAATCACTTTTTTATCGATTTATAAGGCTTATATCATCGGCAGAGTCGATTCATAATTTTATAAAAATATTTTATTAAAAAGTTTCTCAAAATATGTTTACTTTAATTTTAATTATTTTAATGAGAATTTTATATGAATCTATGAGAGAAATGCAATTTAATATGTCATCGGAAAATGGTCGTTTCGGACAGTGTTTTATTACATTTAAGTGCGTCTTTTAAAAAGAGAACTTTGAGCATAGTAACAATATCTCGTTTATATGCAGTGTATATATACACTGTGTATATAAAGAAAACTAAAGAATGTTTATAAAAATCATATATAACACAATATTATAGTGTTAATTTAATAAATTTCTATATGTGTCAAGCATTTTATATGCGGTTAAAACTTAGTACAACTTTTTTAAATTAACACTTATATATAGTGTTATTTTTTATAAACATTTTTCAAAATTAAAAGACAGTTAAATTATTTATAATATTAATTATATAAAATTGAATAGTTATAAATGCTAAATCTTTGTTAGTTAATGTGTTATAAAATAAAATTTTAATTTAAAAAATCATTTTGCAGATTACACAATTTCATTAAAATTTAAAATTACCATAAATACACGCATAATGCATATAATGTATATATGTATTTTATCATAGAGTATAAAAGGGTGGAAAAAGTGATTTTCTGTATTTTTGAGTTTAAATTTTGTGTAAAATTGGATGACGTTTTTAAATGTATACACATATTGCTAGTGAATTGCAGTAAAAACGTTAGTAAAATATATTCGCAGAATGTTCTTTGTAAACACACATAAAACAGATTCACCATAAACTAATTCTTAATTCTATTGCTAAGAGATGGGCCTTTACATGTATATAATGAAATTGTTTATGATACGCTTTTCCATTCATTTGTATTGTATTTGAGTCGTGTTTTATAAATCAATAAAATTTTATCATTTTCCTTTAGTTTATTGGGAATATATAAAAAGCATCGGCATTAACATCCAAAATCTTATCCAATAATGTTATTTAATAAAAACTAAAATTGAAATATATACGAATAGATACCGATATAATAGTTCGTATATACTAATAGATACACCAATAGATATACTAGTACTAGTAGATATAAAGATAAGTTACTTACAGGCTTTAGTTCGCTGACGTCCCATCCCAAATACTCAGCAACAGTCATCATTTGATTAACAATACAATCCATTTCCTAATATTATACGAAAAACATTTGGAAATTATGAAATTAATTTTATTGTTATTTATAAATATAGAAATTAAATCAATCATATGAATGCGAAAGTAATATCAATCACAATATAATAAATGAATCCGTAAATAGAGCAATAAAAGAACGGTATTTTCACATCATTTGTAATTCATCACTGATCCTTATAACAATGCAATGCATACATAGTTATGAATTCGAATCATATATGACTCAATTATTTTTAAACATTACTATTTTTATGTAATAAATTCATATCAAATTATTCAGCATAACATAATATTTCTCTATATTTTTATATTACTTTAGTATGTGCCGTGAAACGAACAATTTTTTTTAAAAAACAATTTATTTTATTTTATTTATTATTATTATCCATATCCAAATTTTTCTTTTTTTACGTGATCCTTTTATTTTTCTTTAAATTTCTTTCGAATATAATGTAACAAAAGAAATACAATTCATGTGTATATTCAAATATTTGACATAAAAGTATGTCCTAATATTTTCTATGTATGGCTGCAGAACCGTGGTATATGAAAAACATTGTAATAAAAATTGAAGTAAAATAAAATTGAGTCAACTACAAGCGTAGTAAAGATATAGTACTATGAAATACTAGCACTAGCACTAGTACTAGCACTAGTACTTCACAGCATTATTATGATGCTTTACATGAGAGAATACATAACATTGTCTTTAACGTTTTAAATTTGCATTTTGCGAATGACGCATATGATTTGTTTTTTTTATTTTATTACGTTTTCGTCTCTCATTTCATACGATTCTTTTTATGCCCTTTATTTTTACATCCTTTATATGTATATACACATTTTCTATTATATATAAAAAAAATAATTATCAAAAGAATAATATTTTGACATTTTAAATAATAAAAATACTAATTTTAAATCTAAGAATGCTTTTAAATATTAAGCATTATGATAGTTATTTAATAAAATCAATTTTTAGAAACATTTTATATAAACACAATTTTTAAAGCATTAAATTATTATTATGTGATAACTTTTTCTTTAAATTTAAAATTCATATTTATTATGTGCTATTTTATGATAATATTGGGTATTATGTTTCACTGAATTATTATTATTTTATTCAATAAAAATAAAGATTTTGAGAAAAATTAAAGTATTCTTTTCCCATAATGTTTGTTACATAAATCAACTATAATATGTATTATTATAAAAATGAGAATAGCACTGTGCTATTCTCATTAACCATTGAAAAATTAATGCGTAAATAAAAATATTATATTCCCATAATATATATTATTAAAATAATAGATAAAAACTTACATTACTATCCAAATACCCATTACTATCTGTATCATAGAGACGAAACATAACTGTAAAATATATTAAAATCATATTAAATTTATATATTTTTATACTAATATATCAGTAAATATATATATATAGTGTTTAACGAAATAACGTGACATCACTTACAAAATACACGTTTGATTTTCAATTTAATTTTTCGTCATTAATTAAAAAATAAATGTTAATTATTTTGTTACAAATTAAAAATATAGACATTAATCTATAATATTTAATAAAAAAGTTAATTGTATTTAAATACAATTTTAAATTGTATTTAAAATTTAATTATATTTTAAATACAAAAATTGGTCATATACTAAAATCATACATTTTTAAGGGTATGATTAAAATATGGTCACACTGTAAATTTCCTGAAATAAATTCAATAATAAATGAATGTCCATACGTGAAATTATATTATTGTTAAATATTAATAACTTTTTTATTAATTCAGTTAGAAAGTTTGTATTTTTTCAACAAAAAAAATTAAAAGGTAATTTTTACAAAAATGCTCAAATTCTTAAAATTAATAAATTCTAATCATATAAAATAATGAATTATGATAAATTTAATTAAAATTTCAAAGTTAGTAAAATTAATTTAATAATTATAACGATAAAACTGCATTATTTACAAAAAAAGCGCCCGATTTTAGGTAAATTCAGCAGAAAAAAATTCTTTTTACATATTTATTATGTATTTATTATTTATATAAACTTAAAATTGAAATGATATCATAATATTTTAATATTTTAAATTATATTTATAAATAAATTAAAAATAAAAAATTGTCAGGTAATTTTGTTAAACTCTGTATATATATAACTATCGTAACATAAATTATACGCTCAATTTAATTCTCAGTATTTACATTATAAAACAATTTCATTTTAATATTTTTAATTTACCTTTAAAAGTGGTAAATTTAAAAATAATTTTAAAAATTTTAAAATAATTTAATTTATAAGTATTTCATAAGAATATTAATTCTTTAATTTTAATTTAATTGAAAAATATTAATTTATAATAATTGAATTATAATATAATTGAAAGTAATAATAATATAATTTCATTGTTTATAATATAAAATCACTGAGATTTAGCATTAGCTGATTATAATAAGCGTATAACTAGTTTAACTAGTATAAGAAGTATGATCATACATTCCAACTTGTCCTCAGGTCGTCCCGCCTCAAGTAGTGAAAGATAACAGACAACATCCTTTAATGGTACTCTGAGAAAGTGTACATCGACGTGACTGCTAGTTTTACGCAATGGCTTAATATCGGCTGAAAGTACAATAGAAAGTCCTTTTATTTCAGTGCATTATCATTATTTAAGAAAAGAACAGATTTACTGATGCATTTGATAAAAGAGGATACTGAAAAAGTTTGAACTGAGGAAATGTATGTGCAGAGTATGTATTTAGTAAGAGTTTGATTTTTGAAAGTATAATATAAAGATATGGGTATACACAAAAATAGCTGAATGTACGAAAAAAGAGTTTACACTTTACTCATTTTCAAACACTATTACATTTCAAAGGACAGAACTGAAACAATGAATGAATGAAATACAATGCATACTTTAAGTGTCAAATATTTTTATATGCATTTTTAACATAAAAATAAAAGGATATGAAAATGTAAAAAATATATAAATTCAAAATAATAATGCATTTTTCACTGTATACAAATGAATGAATCAATCGTTTGAATGTACATAAAAATATTGATAAAAATAAAAGTAAAATTCAAATTTTTTTCCATAATAAAACTCATAATTTAATGTAAAGATAAAAGTGTCATTTTTAAAGAAAATTCAAAAAATGCAGGAAAAATGAAAAATGTATTTTAATACTTTTTCTTTAAAAATAAAGAAAAATGGAATATTTGAATGACATATTGTTTTCTTACTCGCATGTACTAGCAGACTACTATTGGATTTTTTTGATGAATTTCGAGACACTTGACTATGATTAGGGGAAGAATCACTCGATTTTTCCATACGGTTTTGTGTCACCGTTACCAAAGGGTGAATGGATGCAGACCCTATAAATAAAGGTTAAGGGTCATAGTCTTTGTCATACAAAAAGGAAATGAGCGTATTACAATAATTAAACTGAAGAGAAGAAATTCAATCATTTATACTAGTACGCACTAGTTTATATACATGTAAGCTAGTATATATGTATAACATATTGAATAATGCAATATTTTACAAAAATTAAAATATAACACATATTAAACATTGTTACATATTGTTACATCAATAAAATGAAAATTTATAAATAATATAAAAATAAATATAATATTAATGCTAAAAATATAGAGGAAAATGTATTTATTTTAAGGATGTGAAAATAGACGTAAACGAATGAGAAACATATACTAGCATATACTAGCACACGTACAAGTACCTGCTCTTCCTCTTGAGCCACATTCACTATCACTTCGATGATGACTAAAACTATGTAATTTTTCTGTCAGACCGTGAATTTTATCAGCTATAGCTACGCCAACACTTTGATTTGTTTTATCGACACTACTGCTAGTTACACTGCTACTAGTGGGCATCACTCCTTTGCTATTTGAGTCACAATGGATTACGATATCCCGTGTTAACTCCGGTAATGATCCTCCCGTATTATGTGCTGTGATTGGAGCACATGCTGTGGTCGAAGTGACTGCGGCCATCTAAACATTCAAATTAACTCATTAATTCACTTTCATTTTAAATCACATTCATTTTCATTTATTTTTAATCTTTTCTTTTATTACATTTCTATTGTTATTATATTATGTATTATTCTTATGTAATATAAGCATTATATAAAATAATACTTATTTATTGTGTTCATATATCATATATTAATTAAAACGCATTTCTTTTTATTGTCCCATTATTATATGACAAAAATAGCCTCACATTTTTTAAATTATTTTAAATTTCATATATTTTCTCATAATATATATTTAATGATATAAATTATCGATTAAATAAAAATATATTTATATCACATGCTCATACTTAATTCTATTATTTTAAAATAAATATTTTCACTAAAAAATACAATAAAATATTAACATTATGCCAGAGATTGATATTTTTTAATTAAATTTTTTTCAATTTTTTTATAAATATAAATATAAAATCATTTTTTAAAAATAATTTTCGAAAACACTGACGATTTATTACTTAATTTTGAATAAAATATAAATAATGATTTTTAAAAATATTTAATTTCAATATGCATATGTATGTGTTTTCAAAAGAATATTTAAATATTCATTATTTATTAATAAATTTTTGTCACATAATTTGTCACCATTAATGTTTACTTTACTGTAACTTAATTTTAATTTTAAAAATGACATAAATTTATGAAAAAATATTATTATATAGTTAAGTGTATGATTAGAATCTGTTTATTTAATCAAAATTTGAATATTAATTTTTAATTTTCTCATGTAATAAATTGTAATTTTTTAATGATAATAAAATATATTATTTTTATGTGTATTTTCAAAATATTTGATTAATTTTTGGAGGCGATCATTGGTAAAATTCCACAGACTCAAAAATGTCATTTAATAATAGTTTAATATAAAATTTTTTAAAAAATATTTTTTTAAAATTTTAAATCTATAATTTTAAATATAATTACAGTAAACACACTATAATTTCACAGTATGCTCAGGTCTCAACTGTTATTATAAAAACAATATAAGTGTATACGATATCCCATATATAGCATTTATCATATTCTTTAACTCAAATACATATGTACAAAAATTACGTATAAAGTTATGCATAAATACATATATCATTGATAAACATTCATTGTCACATAGGTCATTGAGGGGTGATATTCCACTATTTGGTTGCGCGTACTATAGTAACATGTCATTTATTTACATATATATTCGTGTTAAAAACATGTAAAGTGTTATGGATATCGTATGAACTTATATTGTTTTATATTGTTTTTAAAATAAAAATGTAAAAAAAGAATCCGCTATTCCGTCATCAATAGAAACATGCTATGGTCTCAACTTTGGGACAATTAAAGTATAGGAAAATGAATTCACATTTCATAATCTCACATTAACGTACTTTTGAAAAATCATAGAATGTTAAAGTGTATTTTATAATTTCACAATTATCAAAAATACAATTAAAATGCTAAAAAATATAAAAAATTAAATTAAAATCTTTAGCTAAAATATCAATATTAAAAATTTAACAAAATAATTATCACTTTATTATCGCACATTTTCTAATTTTAGACCCTAAAAATAGTTGAAATTAACAATCTCAATGGTGTTAAATTTTGGAGCGCACTGTATTTGGAAATTTTCTAAAATATCGTTTTATGCATAATGTTAATAATTATTATGCTAAAATATTTCATGAATAATTTTTAAATTAAAATTATTAATTATGTAATATATTAATGATGCGATAAAATACTCAATGATTTTGTAAAATCTGATGATTAATTTATTCAGTGATAATGATAAATCATTCAAAAATTATAATAAATTTATTACTAAATTTATTTCAATGTCCATTAATAAAACAAAAATTATATAAATATCATATAAATTATATGCAATTATTGAATGACATTTAAAAGTCAGTATTTATTAATGCATATTATTGTAAATTCACGTGTTGAATTACGTGCTGAATTACATATATGCACTTATGATATATTATATAATATAAAAGTAAAAATAATGTACACTGTAAACCTCTAAAAGCGGTTTTTCGATGCGTCTTTTATACGTGTATTTACTATATTAAGCATTATGCTATAATAAAATCAAAAAAATTATTTTATATTATTATAATGTCATATTTTAAAAAAAATTTGAAAAAATTACTTAAATTACTTAAAAGTACTTAAAATCAAAAATGCTCATTTTTAAATCCAAAGAGAACTTTCACAAAATTTCCTTATTTTAGTATATTTTAATTTAAATGCATTTTTTAAATTTAATTTCTTACATTTACTAAAATATGATAAAATATGATATAATTTAATTATTTAAAAATAATTTTTATACAAATTTTATATACAAAAAAGTCCTTATTTAATATGAACACATATTTTATTATTTATTTTGATATTAATTAAAAAAGCAGTTTTGGACACTCTAATCATTATGATATGAAATAAAAAATGCAATGATTTTAATATTTATAATAATGATAAAAAACATTAATATTAAAATACATTAAAGGTGCGGTACGATTTAAAATTTCTTTTATTTAATAAAATACTAAATTTTTATGAATATAATTTTATATTATATAAATCATTTAAAAATAACATATAAAAAATTAAAAACATTTTTAAATCTTTTCCTTTAAATAATTATTGTACAAATGACATACGCATAAATTATTTAAATTTTAAATATACATTAAAATAGTATCGATGGAAACTATAATCTTATCACATATAAGTGTATCACATATATATATTGATTTATTATTCATAAATAAACTATTTATTTATTTATCTTAAATTATCCTCTAAAAGCAGTTAAATCAGAGCCTAATCTTTTACTTTTAAAGAGAGTATAATTATTTATTGAAAATTAACACCGAATTACTAATTTTATATTCTAATCAATTATAGCATTTAATATAAAAAATATATTTTTAATTTCTAATTATTTCATCTTTAATCATCTCTAATAATTATGCTCATTAAAAATCGGTTTTAATATATATATATAAAAAATATATAAAAATATATATAAAATAAATAATATATTTTTAAAATTATTTTATTTAATGACAAATAATGAAATGATATATTAAAAATTTTATTTTAAAAAAAATTAAATCCTTAA
>JAQIXB010000910.1:0-13136 GCA_034697405.1 Mesoplophora pulchra | reverse complement strand
ATTTTAATTTAATTTTTAAAAATTTTAATTAAATGTACATTTAGTATATTGAAATGAATTTATTTATTAAACAAAATTTTGATTTTTTACTTAAAAAAACGTAATATTAATTTTGTTTAATATTAATCTGAAATGTTCGTTTTTAAATTTTAATTAAAATTAAATAAATTATAAAATGTAAAATAATTATATTTAAAAATTAACAAAATAAAAGGTGACGAATTTAGTAATAAATTTTAAATGTTTAAATTGTAATTATTTACAATTTAAACATTGTAACATTTATAATGTAAATAAAAAAGGAAAATGTAAATAAAATGTAAATATAAAATGAATAAAAATGGAATTATATAATGGTAAAGAATAACCCAATTTTATGATGGCAGTTCCATCATTGCGCCATTATAATGCATTAATCTCTTTTAAGAGATTGCATTATTCAATAAATTATAGTGTGACGTATGCACACATAAACACATCAAAAACAACAGTGTTATCATTAACGTCATTAAAGCGATCTCTAATGTATCATCATAATGCACCAGAGACGGACTGTTCTTTTATTAATATTAAATTACAGTAAAGAGAGAGCTGATTTTTTATTATAAATATAAATACAGGTAAAAGTTTATATAAACTAATTTTTAATAATATACTCATGCACACGTTTATAAGAAAGACATTGCACGTGAATTAAGCAATGAATAGCTTTATATTACATTAATGCGATATATTGAAATACAATGTTTAATTCAGTAAAATACCGTTATTACAAACCTTTCCATGAGTCAATTGTAAATACGTATTAAATATTTTATTAAATATTTTATTTAAATTTTTATTTTCAATTAATATGCATTATAATTAATAAAAAACGAATAAAAATTTTAAACATAATTAATAATAATATATTCATCAATTGACACTTTTAAAGATTAACCCTTCACTTTAAGTGTCTTTATGTGCATTAAGAGTATAGATTAATATAATTCACATTAAAATAAAATTAATAAAAAATTAAAAATAAAAAATTATAAATTAAAATTTGAAATATAAAGAGGTCACTAAATGTTGCTTTAAAACTAAGAATTAAATTTTTAAAATTAATGTTTTACTGAAAAATATAGTAAAAAATACATTGAAAAAGATAGTATCAATAGAGGTTATATAATATATTATACATTCACTTTACTCTCCATTTTAAACTCGTAATTTCATAAATAAAAAGAAATAAAAAATTTCTTTTTTTTTGACATATTTCTTAATAAATTCTTCTAATATTTGTATGCATATACGAAATAACAATTAATTTCATTTAAATATATTATTCGAATGTACAAAAAACTGTATAAATACATTATGTATATACTATGGATGTGTATTATTAATAAGAATAAAGAGATAATTTTATCATTGAATTTATTAATAGAAAAGAAGAATTATTCAGGTAATAGCTCATAGTTAATAACAGTTAATAGTTAATAACTTAAGTTTAACGTTTCTTCATGTGTCAAGAGGCAAATATGAGATTAGAATATATATTTATTATTTATTAATTTTGTAATTGAAATTATTGATCTGATTCTGTACTCAATTTTATGATATGAACGAAAATGAGATTATTCTGAAGGACTTTAATTTTAGAGTTATGTAAGAAAATAGTAAAAATAATAGCAAAAAAAGTAGAGATGAAATGAAACATAAAACGAATGCACGAATCTTTTGGTCATAAATTAGGACATTGTGTATTACATTACATCGAAAGATAATAAACATCGAAAAAATGGGCTCAAAAAAGTATTCACATTTAATATGAGCGCATATTATTAACGTATTTTTGTATTTACGTGAATAATACTTAATTCTCATTACAATAATGAGTTATACATAATACATAATAATGTATTATAATTTAGGATAAAATAAGTTAACATATGTTATTATTTTATACTTTTTCATCCTATTTTTTTGCTATTTTCTTTATTAATATTTATAATTTATAATTATGGCTATGGACAACATAAGTTAGTATATTATTTATTACACATATTAATGTTATATAATTTTTTATATAAAACCACCATTGGTTAATTGAAATGATAAATAATGATGATGGGATCAGTGCCAAAATGTGATTTTATTTCTCATATCTTTGGATTCATTTCGAATATTTCATTAATACATTTATATTTACATTTCGTACATAAATGAAGTCCGTAATGAGAGAACTTTTATTATATTCATATCAAAAAATTGATAATTCAATAAAATAATTTACAATATTAATAATATAATAAAAGTTAAGTTTAGTATTTTTTGCTATTATCAACTATTATCAACTATTTATACCTATTACTGCCTATTACTGCCTTTTTTCTCACATTAATATATTTATTGAGTTTCCATTTAAATTATCATTTTTTCTATTCATATACATTCATATATATATATATTATTTTTTATTATTATTAAATGCGCATTTTTATCATATTAAATTAAAATGCAAAATTTTGATAATTAAATACAATCTTTGCATATTTAAATATTAATATAAAAATTTCAACATAATGTAAGCATCGTTATTTATGAAAACGATATAATAATACATTAAAAGTAATGAAATATATTTTCAAATTATAGCATTTAAAAATTTTAAATTATTTGATTATGAATTTTAATCATATTAAAAATATGATTTCATAAAAAATGAGCGCAAAATAAGTTGCAATTTTAACAATAATAAAGTTTAAAAGTAGCCTTAGTTAATGTGGCAGTACATGGTTAGTGCAATGATTGAATTCATAAAAACTTAATTTAACACATAATAATTAAAAATTTAAATGATATTAATTATTATTTTCAATAACATATTTGGCAATAGTGATATAAAATAGTGATATAATTTGCTTTAAACTTTCAATTTGAGACTAATATTGTGTCCTTAGGGGAGGGTGTAAATGACAAACATTATATTGGCTGTGATTCGACTTATTTTTTGCAATTTTAAACCTGAATTATTAATATAAATTTTCAATGCATTATTATAATAATTATTTTGAGATAACATTTTCGAAATATAAAAATTCATATGAATAATTTTGAGGAAAATTCTTTCATTTTATTAATTAGTGATGTATATATGTATATTTAAATTTATTTCAATTATGAGTAAAATCATTATTTTATATGAATGATTTGTATCAAAAATCATATTTTTATTAATATCGAAATTTTCAGTTCAATTATTTTGAAAAAATAAATTTCCATATATAAAAATTGTCGATTAACTTAAGATAGTGAATCAACAGTACATTAACTATAGTATATTATAGTATATTATATAAATAAAAGTTTTATTCTTTGATAATACGAAAAAATGATTTAAGAAAAGTAAAATCACTTTATAAATGCACTAAAATGAGTATACATTAATTAGAAATGTGAATAAAAACATCTATAAAATAATCAGCATTCATATCACAATTTATTTAAATTGAAATTTTTTAACTTTAAATGTATGTATTTAACAACGTTAGTTAGTATGCTTAGAATGTTTTAGTATGCTTAGTATACTAGTGCATACTAGTTGTCAAACCAAGGAAAACGCTATTTTCCTAACTAATTATTAAATTAAAAATAGAATAATAACGAACAATTTTATTATTAATATATATTAATATAAATTTTGATAATATTTAAAAGTAATCAATCGAATGCTAAATGTTCGCAATAAACTTAAGAAATCGTTTCTGAATTTCTTTTGTAAACTCTCTTAGTTACAAATGTAAAGAAATTTAGACATAGAGAAATAAATGTATATACTAAAAGTGCAATAATAACTTCGGCGCCAATATGCTTAGTGACCATGACCTGACTTTGCCTCAAAATATTTCCTTTTAATATATTAATTAGAATAATATGTATAATATGTATTGTTTCTTTTACTTAATAATATGCATATATATTACACAATAAACAAAGTTTCGTAAAAATACATTAATGACAAAAGTAAAATATAATTCTTTTGATATTAAAAAGAAAATTATAAAAACAAAATTTTATGGATTAAATAGGGTCTCATTTATGAAGGACTAATGTGAGTTAAATTATATATATACTTTGATTTTCATAGTAAATAGATAATAAAATACAGATATATTTATCTTATAATTAGAGACGTAAATTTAAGACAAAATTTTAGGCCAAAAAAAGCATTTAAAATGACAAAAAAAGCAAATTTGTTAAAAATTTTAAAAATACTAAAGGGGAGTAAAGGAATTTTTTAAGAAAAATGAACCAAAAAAGCACCAAATAAAATTTTTTTTGGGGTCTCTTAAGATAAAAAAAGCATTTTAAGCACATTTTACGTCTCTACTTATAATATACAAATATAGTATATATTTATGATATTTTTAATTATCAAATAAACCATATCAATATATTAATATATACTCAAAGCTGTGACAATGTTCGGAACTGAATGTTCAAATATGCTTTGAGTTATGTGTTCACGTATGAGATAAGAGTTCATATTTAAATTTCAAAGATGAACATACACTTGACTTTAACTGTAACCTTTAGTCACGTTTTCCTGATCCTCAATGATATTTGTGGTCAAAGAACATACTATCATCAGATTATCATATGCTCAATAATTTCATTGTTAAGTATATATAAAGAATATTAATCTTAAAAATGAACCGTTTATTGATAATCAATTGCTTATGTCAGTATTCAATAAACACTTAAAGTATTAATCATTCACTATTACTACGCTATTCCTCAATTAGTAAATTCATTTATTTTTTATTTTTATTTTTCATATATAAAAATTATTATATAAATTGTTAATTTAAACAAAATTAAATTTTAATTAATTTATCATTCAATGATTATATAAAAAAATTTAATTATAAAATTATAAAAATTATGAAAATTTATCGTAAAAATTAAAAATCGAATGTTAAAGTATAATATTACAATGTCTTAATTTAAGTTAATTTAAAATAAAATTTTATTATAAAATATAAGTTAATTTTCTATTTTACCCCTTCGCCCCCTTACTCCATGTTTTCTTTAACCATGATATCGAAGTACTAAATTCTACTCATCCCGAGATATAAGGAATGAATAAAAAATTGAAATAATTTGGCATACTATAAAATAGTAAATATAAATGAATTTTACGCCTTTTTTTGGGTTGAAAATTGATATCAATGAACTTTTATTTATATTTAAAATAAAATTATTATA
This sequence comes from Mesoplophora pulchra, assembly GCA_034697405.1. Taxonomy (NCBI): domain Eukaryota; kingdom Metazoa; phylum Arthropoda; class Arachnida; order Sarcoptiformes; family Mesoplophoridae; genus Mesoplophora; species Mesoplophora pulchra. The sequence goes on along the minus strand of JAQIXB010000910.1, from coordinate 7,883 downwards.
AATTAATTATTTTAATTTAATAATTTTAACGCAAAATTCTATTGAAGAAATGACTTAACCCCTTTATGTGTAAGTATTTGAAGAGAATGGTATTCTTTGAGGATAAAAAGCCAAATGACGTTTTATTATTCAAAAGCGTGGTAATTTTATCATATGTTTACTATGAATTATGATAATGTAAAAATGAATCTAATTTTAAAAGGACCTCATTTTAGAATAATTATCATATGAATGCGTTCACTTTTAATACACACTGAGCACGTCATTATTGAAACTATGGATGACCATAGTCATGAAAATGCTATTCCATAGAGACATACACGAAAGTGCCTTTTGAGGGGTCTCTGTAATGCCATTTTTTAAGGTCCGTTCTCAGAGTTTGGGTCATCTTTAGAACAATGAACCTCAATTTTGAGACGTCCTTCAATATTCACATGTTATTAAAGGCATTATATAAATACGCAGATTTTCTTTTCTTTGCGTATGCACATTAATTGAAAGGGGAAATTTTATTCAATGATTACATCAATATATGTATAATATTGTGGGCGTTTGACACAAAGAATAATGTCACACTCTACCAATTTTGATGTCTTTTGCAACAATAACATAATAATAATAATAATGAAACATTATGTTAATTGACTTCTTTTTCTAGTATTTTCTAGTCTCATGCCCGTTAAATATTGAACTCATGAATGAATAGAACGACTATGAACGACTCACCCATTTCCCACTTTAATATTATATTTAATATTATAATGACTCTTCCTTATGTAATGAGACGTAATAATAATTATTATTACGCACCGTGCTTTTCATGTGAAATATTCAAACGATTCACTAGTTATTCACTAGTTACATAAGCAATATATGTGTTATATATTAAAACATTGAGTTTACTTTTAAAATGAAACAAATTTATGTGATTTAAGTCTGCCAAAAACTTTCTATTTTAAAACGAAAGTGGTAACAGACATTACTAACATTTTCTCAGTCATGTACATGTACGTGTATGGCGGGTATGAGAGTCTCTTTCCATACTGTGTATTTATAGCGCTTTAAAAACGGAACATTCACATTTAACAGAAAATATGAGACAAAAATAAGAAAATAAAAAATATTTAATATGATTATTCAATTCATAAAAGAAAATTATAAATGATATAATTATAAATTAACTTATAAATGATATACTTATAAATGTACATAAAAATTGTCAAATATATTGGCATATTTTTTATGTATATTTAACTATGCCATAAATACATAAACTTTAGTACACATGAATAGTGTATACACACCGTTTTCTATTTATTTATTATGTGTATAAATCTGTTAAAACGGTGAATCAAAAATAAATTGTGGTGAATTAATGATAATATTCAATTCATTCATTAGAATTTATTTTTATAAAAATTTAAATAAAAAATGTAAAAACATATTTATAAAAAGTAAATAATGGAAAAATTTGAAAATATTTATTAAACATTTTCATAACATTTTTAATAAAAAATTCCAAAATATATAATGAGTGTCGAAATATACTGTCATTTAGCGTCTGTACCTTTAAAATATACATAAATACAAAGAAAAGATACATTTTAGTGAAAAGTTTAGGCCCAAACATTGGCACATATGTTAGCATTTCTCAAAAGTTTTTCTCAAAAATACAGTTAAATTTATGTATCACTGTGCATTGGAACAGCGCATATCAATAGGATAGTAAATATGTAGGCTTTGCTGTCTCTGGAACAAACTAGAAAAATCAAATGCAACAGTATAATGCTAGTTTACGTCATTGGTTGCTATGCGGTCTTCTCTCAAATTCTATTCACAACTCGCAAAGCATGCACTATATTATTATATATGTGAATGCATTTTATTTACTATTTTATTTAGTATTAGTATAGCATTAGTAAAAAGTTTTATTTTCAATGAAAGATGAGTAATAATAAGAACCAAAAAATAGAACATTCACCATATAAAAATCAAACCCAACACTTTAATGTACGCATTTCCCTACAATTTTAATGCCATATTATAGCTGTTATTAGTTAATGTGAAAGTACAGTAAAAAGAGCGAATGCTGAAATATTTTTGTGCATTACAAATTTAGTTGATATTTAGTTGATATATTGATAAATGTGTCCAAAAATTGCATAAATTTTGAATGAATGTGATTGGGGTTTATCACCGCGATTTGTTACCCCTAAAAGTGAGTCTCATAAAAGGGAAATGAAATTATAAAACGAAAAACCTGTTATAAGCGCTGTTATAAGCGCTTCGCTCATTTGAAAGGGCAATCGTTAGTTTGTGTTAAGTTTGAGTACACTTTTCTCATAGAAAAGGATATGTGATTAGGAATAGTTTAGGGCTGACATTAAAAGCGAAAACAGAGGGGTATGAGTGTGGTGATGGGGGAAAGGGATGGGCTTAGCTGAGGCTGAGTTTCATATGAGTGAAAAGCATTCATAGTGAACAGTGTTAGAGAATTGAGTACACGATTCTGTACTGTTAATGTTACATATATGAGTACATTGAGAGTGCGTGTATATCGTGCAGCATATTGTGAGATATTTGCGTTTTATATTATATTTCTCCATTGACTTTGATTCTATTACTATTACTATACTATTATATCAATGAATATATAAGAATTTCGATTCAATTAGTGTTAGTATATGTTAGTATATGTTTTAATTTAATTTAATTAAAAAAAATTTTATATATCGTTTTATTGATCATCGTAATTTTAGTGATTTATTCGCATTTTGATTAAAGTTAATAATTTTATTAAATACTTTTTGAATCATCATAAAGAATCACCATAAAAGTTCATTATATTCTCATAAAATTATAGAATTTTAAAGTCATTCGCGATGTGTGATCATTCAAAAGGTTCAATAAATGAATATGAAAGTGAATTATTACCGTACGATTATGAATCACACGATAATGATCATATATATCTCAATGATGGTGATAATGATTGTGAAATACCTTCAGTTATGATGACCCTAAATATAAATACGAACACGGGTATGGTGTTAGAAACCATAAGCACCAAAAGCACATCATCATCATGTTCAGAGTGTTCCACGACCTCTTCACTCTCATCAATGACCACTGCCGATTCACACCTTTCCCTAAACTCCGATGATGAAGAATCAGCTCCGAGTGTTATGATCAATGGTAAAATGGTGGATTTACGATGCGAAAGATACACTGTTCTTAGCTATGAACAGGTGTGTCGTTTGGATCGTGTCATGGACCAAACTGTGCCAATACATGGACGTGGCAATTTCCCGACGCTCGAAATTAAACTGAAGGAATTGGTGAATGTCGTGAGGAACAAACTACAGTCGGAAAACGTGTTCGTCCGTGACATACGTTTGAACGGAGGTGCCGCGAGTCACGTGTTATCACCTGAGAATTCGCAGTACAATGATCTCGATCTGATCTTCGGCGTGGACCTTTCCAATAATCGTAATTACGACAAAGTCCGGGCCGCGGTGCTCGACTCTTTACTCGACTTTTTACCCGATAATACCATAAAGAAGCGTATCAGCAGCTGCAGTCTGAAGGAAGCATATGTCCATAAAATGGTGAAAGTGACAGAAGGGGATCGGTGGAGTCTGATATCACTGTCGAATAACAAAGGCCGGAATGTGGAACTGAAATTCGTGGATATGATGCGACGACAGTTTGAGTTTAGCGTCGATTCGTTTCAGATAATTTTGGATTCACTCTTTCAGTTTTACGAATGTTCGGGGTCAATGGCCATGTCCGAGAACTTTTACCCGACGGTGGTCGGGGAAAGCGTATACGGTGATTTCCGTGAGGCATTGTTGCATCTGCAGAAAAAGCTGATCGCGACACGGAACCCCGAAGAGATCCGCGGCGGGGGACTGCTCAAATACTGCAATTTATTAGTACGAAAATACAAACCAAATAAAGCCGATGAAATTAAGACATTAGAGAGGTATATGTGTTCACGGTTCTTCATCGACTTCAGTGAACTCAGTCAGCAGAGGTCAAAATTGGAGGGTTATATTGCAACTCATTTCGTAGGTGATGACCAAATGAAAATCGACTATTTAATGATACTGTCACGTGTCGTCGATGAAAGTACCGTATGTCTAATGGGCCATGAAAGGCGGCAGACCCTCAATCTGATCGAAGAATTAGCGTATTATCTCTATTATCAGAGTCAACAGCGTCTTTTAGCGAAACATCAGTATGAACAGTATGAAGTATGCACTCCGTACCTCTTCAATGGTGCAGCATATTATTATACTCCATATTTGACTCATCATCAAACCAATTGTTACACACAATGTCATTGTTGTCGCACGGGATGGATGACTATGAGCGCCTGAAACAATGGACACGCATTTCGACATCATTCCTTAATAATCGGTCAATAAAATCTGAACATTTACTTTTTTGTTTCGCGCAAAATTACTTTTATATTATAAATATATAACATATATATAAGAATATGTTTAAATCCGATCGATTATCACTTATTCATTAATGACCCTTTTCCACGACCAAATGTTTCATTTAAAAGTTTAGCATTTGCTAATTATACGCATTATATTAATATTATATATATTGCGCCATCATCTTATATGTGCGATTAATATAATTGTATTTTCATTATTAATTTCATATTATGGTTATCGATATTGTATATCATATATATTACATATGTAATTATTATATTATTATTATTATTATTATTATACTATTATATTATTATATTTACATTATTACTGTTCTTCGATTAATTATAAATTTTAAATTAAAATGTGGCGAAAGGCCTTTTACCATAAATACCTCCAAAACTTTTTTGAGAGGAAATGAATAATGTATTAAGTAACGGTGCGCTGATGATGATGATAATGCATGCATATGGCAAAAAAAGCAAAAGTAAACTAATCACTGAATAAATTTCTATTTCCAGAAAGTCCCATACACAATATGGGCACAAATGTCGATGACCTCTTTCTTAAAAGCGATTTTCAATTATTCACAAAAAATAGCATTACTAAAATTACTATTGAGTTTATTATATAAACTATGGCTAAGAAATAGCAAAGTATAAATAAAGTTTTTAAATTGAGTACAATTATTACAATTGCTCTTTGCTATTGCATGTCATGTCATTATCTCAGTATATATATATTTTAAAATGTGATTACATTCATGCGGCGATTTTTTAATTTTAATATCATTAAAGTATATATACCCCCAAAAGTTGAAATATATAAATGTGTATACATCTAAGTCAGTGTTTTGACACCAGTGTTTTGATGCCATATCTATCGGCGTAATCTTTGCAAAGATTACGTATTCAGTGCTCATTTTATCGCTGCTCTAATGTTTTCTAAAAAATACTCTTTTAACATTTTAATAATTATATATATATAAATATATATTTATCCAAAGAATATGATTGATTTATAAATGTTTCACTTTAACAATGCTATTAATGTACTATTTTTATGCCCTTATACCTGTTTACTCCATTTTAATATTAAACAATATTTATTTTAATTTACATTTAATGGACATATTTATTAATAAATATTTAAATTATATTCAAATATATAATTTAAAAATTTATTTATTTGTTCCGTTACGTTCATTAAATCGAAATTTATAAATATTAAAATATATTCTTTATATGCTTTTGAATATGCAATATATTTAATGTTTTAATTTTTAATTTAATGGACATATTTTAAAAAATAAACTTTAATTTATTAAACATGTGAATCATTAAAAAAATGATTTAAATTCATAAAAATCAATCATTACTGTATATAGAGAGAGATAAAAATCAAAACAAAATTACGACATCGGAATATAAACATTTCTTTCGTTTATAAAAACACTCATAAATTAGTAAAAAACTAATTTTTTTCATTCTCAATATATACATAGAAAATCATTAAAAATACGAGTTTATAACCCTATTATATAATTGTGCATTAATTTTATTTTTTACGAAATTTATAATCAAAATTAATCAATTATTATATATTAATATTATATTTAATACAATGATATAATGACTGATGAATACTTTTATTATTTGTCATTAGTAAATGAGAGAAATAAAGTATTATAATAATTATTAACAATGGTAGTAATTGGTATTAACTATAAAAGTCGAACCTCTTAATTATAAAGGCTGTTAAAGTTCAAAAGTTTAAAAAGAAATGCGGCGCTAAAATAATAATCATAATTCAGGCATTAGTTAATACGAGTTCTGTTTTGTAATTTACTCTTAAAAAAGGGAAAGAGAATTTAATAGCGCCTGAAACAAAACTAGTATATATACATGTTTTTTATCACGTATAATGTAAACAGTGTTTCTTATAATTATTAATCAATAGAAAAGTAAAGCTATTAATATATTTCTAGTTAATGTTAGTACCTGCCGATACTGCACAAATTGACACTTTTTTCTTAATTTCGCAGCTGAATAACTCAGAGAATGCAAATTGTAACCCGAAATGGTGCTATTTCATTACATAGCATTATTGATAATAGTATTTAATAGTATTTTAGATGCCGGAAAATGGGTCACAGAGGAGCACAGCGAATATGTAATTACCTGACATAAGGAAAATATGCATATATCTCTCTCTTTTCTTAAATAACGAATTCAAAGCTGAATCATGTCAAAATTGAGCTCTCTCTATGGGAACACGTCTCTTCGGTTCCTTTTCAGTTCAACTTTTTAATGCTTTTAAATAGTGTCCGAAGGGCATTTTAGCCCATGAAAGAACATCACAAAATGAGAATATAAATTGAATATAAATTAAGCGCATATTAAATACACATATTTTATGAAAAAACTTCGAAAAAACTGCACTGTAATTTCATAACGGTGATGGTGTTATGTAATTACAATGAATATCAAAGAATATTAAACATTTCATAGGGGTTATGAATATCATTTTTAATATTAACATTATTCAGTTTACATCTTTTTGTAAATTATATGCATATATAAAATATATAAATTAATATTTTATAATTATTATATTTTCAAATGAACTAAATTAATATTTTATTACACTTTAAAATTAACGGATCATTGACTTTAAATATATAAATATAATCTCTTCAAATTTAACACATACACACACATATATATATACGTATATATATATATATACGTATGTTTATATATTCGTGTGATATATACAATGAAATAACGTGCATTTACTATTACTTTTAGTATACTTTTAGTACACGTATACTAAACACACATAAACTATTTAATGTGAAAAAACATTAAATAACGTGTGAATGTGTTTTTTTTGTGAACTCTTTGCTCAATGAATGAATGAATATACTAAAGTATACTATGTATGTATATGTATACTATGCTCACACAATGAAAATAGTTACACTATGGTCAACTTTTTGGTCATGCAATTATCTCATCTTTGATCATTGTGTGTGTAAAAATAAAGAAAGAATTTTACTAAAGAATTCTTTACTTAAAATTAACTAAAGTTAAATAAAATAACAATAAAGTTATATAATAAATAATAATAATAATAATAATAAAAAAGTTACGATTAAAAAAGGTATGTATTTTCAAATATTATATTTATATATATTTTTATATTATTTTTATATTTTAAAAAAAATTGTTTTTTTTGCATTATCAAAGTTTTGATGTTTTAAAGTTTTTTCTTTTAATTAAATATTAATATTAAAATTTATGAATATATAAATTATAATTTTTTTATTTAAATATACAGAGAATGACATATGTTATAAGTTTTATTACATTTATATTTATGATATATTTTCGCACTTATATCTTGAGAAAGCATAGGGGTGTTTATATC
>JAQIXB010000909.1:0-13147 GCA_034697405.1 Mesoplophora pulchra | reverse complement strand
TACATTTTTACATTTTATTAGTTTTACGCCATTCTCATATCATTCGTATTTTAATACGTAAAAAGTGATTTTTTGTTTAGTGTCTGCACATACATTTAAAGAAAAATGACATACGAATTAAAAACCGCACATAACGAAATGATAATCTGACGAATGAGAGACGTGAAACGCACTGACGAATCACAAATTACATGATATCATTTGTAACGAATGAAATGTGAGATGTGATTACGTAAAGAGATTCTTTTGATGTGTAAACGTACCCCGAAATCGCCATTTCAGTTGCAAATGTACAGACTGAGAATACGCAAATTATTAAAAGAGTTTTTCATAATCAAATAATGGAATAGTTTTGTCTTTGACTTTCGCGCACCGTTCGGTGCTGCACATTCAATTAAAGAAAATGGCGTAAGTGATTGATCATTATTGATCATTATTCATTTATTAATTAATATTAAATTAATATTTTCATCATTTATAAAATGCATGCTCTTAACATATATAACATGAATGTATTGAGACTCAAATTGACTCTCAATTTGAGACCCAATTTATTATGCATTTATTTTTTAAAAATGAAAAGATAATGGAATATGATTGTATCTTTAGGTTTCACAAAAATTCATTTATTGATACAAAATCCTTAAATTCACAATATAATTATCATAAAATCAATTCATTGATCAGTATTTTATTATTAAATAAACGATTAAACGATAGAAATGATGGACATGAATATGTTAGAATACGATCTGAGCCTATGGCCGGATCGGGAATCGTTTTTTGTCCCAAACAATAATTCATCACATGAACAAAAGCAAAATAATGACGATTTAAACACTATCGAAGAATGGGATATAAACGAAATGCACGCATTTTTAGACCATTTTCACAATGACCTTAACAATGATCCCTCAAATGGGGTGATGAATAAAGTCGACTCTCAAAATGTGTCCATTTCCAAAACCGACGATCATTTCGATGATTATCTTAATGCATCGGCCTTTTTAAGTCCCGAATCAATTGTCGAATCGATTGTCGCATCACCATCATCTATGAGCAGCTATGATTCGATCGAAGAACAAAACCATCAGAGCTTTGATAACAATGATTTGGCATTTGAATTGAATGATGACATAATTGACACGTGTGCGATGCAATATTTAAATGAAATCATAGAATCGAATGTTATGAATGAGGACGTGAACAGTACGATTTCATATGTCTCTGCCGAAAATGCCGATGCATATTCACCCGTCAATGATACGATCGAAGATGTCATCGAAACGTATTCTGAACCGAAAAGAGCTAAACGTAAATGCCGTGATTCAATTGATGAGGACAGTGACGATCCAATATGGAAACCGATGAATAAAAGTAAAGGTAATAACAAACGATGGAAACGATCACTATCGAATGATGTGAAAAAAGAGCGAAAAAAATGTCAGAATAAAACAGCCGCGAATCGATACCGTATTAAGAAAAAAGCAGAGATCTCTGAAATCTCTGAATTACATGATAATGAAAAAACGATTAACGAACGATTGAGACAATCATTGGAGAGACTGCAAATGGAATACAGAGTCGTCCTTCCGTTGGCTAAAATGGCATTTACTAATGACCCGAAACGCGCCATGCACTTACGCATGATCGAAATGCGCGTTTTTAAAGAAAAACTTTTGGATTAACACTGTCACTTAATACTTCGAAATTTTCATTTTTTGCACTTTTAATGTAATGCTTTCATTTTAGATTAGTGATTAATATAACATTATGTATGCTTTTGTTTTTCAAATGAATTAATAAAATGGTTATGGAATCAGTTAATTAAAAAGATATTTTATTAAAAATGATTAAACGGCACCCGCTAATTTAGCGGAAACGGAAGGATTATTAACGGTTTCACCTAAGGTCGTTAATATTTCTTCGCGGTATGAATCGAAATCACCATCGATTTCGTCTATGTTTTGATTTTCGATAATCCATAACTGACAATTCGTTTCTCTGATTAAACGTTCATCATGAGTGACCACAATGACCGCGCCGTTAAATTTGTTAATAGCATATGCCAATGCATCGATGGATTCTAAATCTAAGTTATTTGTGGGTTCATCTAAGATAAGGACATGGGGCCCTTTAAGTGCCATTTCGCACAGCGCCACACGACTCTTTTGTCCGCCGCTTAATTGTCCATTGAGAATGGTGTGCGCGTGTGACACTAAACCAAAAGAGCCCAATTGTTTGCGTGCGTCCTGATAATTGAGATTAAATAATCGCATTAAATACTGTGTCGGAGTTTCTTCGGGGTTCAGATGTTCTCCTGAGTGTTGATCGAACTTTGCGATTCGTGCCCTGTGATTCACTCTTAATTCGCCTTTATTCGGTTGAACCTCACGACTCAAAAGCTTCAAAAACGTACTTTTTCCGACACCATTCGGACCGACGATCGCGATTCTGCTGTTTAAATCTATGCCAAAATTTACATTCTTAAATATTAACGCTGAATTAGAAGTGTAAGAAAAGTATACGTCATGTAACCCGAGAATGGGTGTTTGTATCGGAGGTGCTTCGGTAAACCTGAATTTCACCACATATTCTTTTGGTTTTTTAAGTAAATCTCCGATTTGCGTTTCATTGTGTTTCCGCTGCTGCTGTTCTTTAACATGTTTTTCGGCGTTTTTCGTCGATTTTCCGCTGATCTTTAGCTGTTTTATATGCTTTTCCTGTTTTTCGTACTCTCGAATCATCTCTTTTCGTTTCTGAACATACATCTTTTTAAATTGAGTGTAATTTCCACGGTAATAATAGAGTTTTTGTTGATCCAAATGTATAATATCTGTGCATATATTATCTAAAAATGATTGATCGTGTGATACAATAATGAGTGTTTTTTTCCACATCTGAAGGTAATTGTCTAACCAAATGACGGCATTTAAATCCAAATGATTCGTGGGTTCATCTAAGAGCAGAATCGATGGTTCAATGAACAGAGCCCGCGCCAATGAGACTCTCATTCTCCATCCGCCGCTGAAGTTTTTCGTCGGACGGTTCTGCATTTCCACGGTCGTGAATCCTAAGCCCGCCAAAATACGACGCGCCCGTGACTCGGCACTGTCCGCTCCTATCGCATTCAGCTGCTCATAGATCTCATTAATTCGATCAGAATTTTGATCATCCATTTTTAGTAATTCTTCCAATTGTTGTTCTAAGGCCACTCTTATTTTGTCGCTTTTTAGGACGACCTCAAAAGCGGGTGTTTCATCAGCGACCACTTCCTGTTCACATAACAGCACATCCAATTCCTCTGATAAATGCAAAGCTCTTTTATCCGCGATATGACGCAACAGCGTCGTCTTTCCGTGGCCATTGGGCCCAATCAGACCATAACGACGGCCCATTGTGATCGATAAATCCGCATTCACAATTAGCTCTTTACCCGCGGCACTGATGGTGAAACATTCGACTTTTATTGAGTTATCAATGAGCATATTCACATGTGTTTTGGATGTTGAAACTGTAAAATTCGAATCTAAAGCCTGAGATAGTGACAGTTCACTATCTTCAGCCTCTTTCTGTTTCAGTAATTTCTGTTTTCGTTTTTCTTTATGTGTTAACTTTATTTTCTCTGTCATTTTCCCCGTTTTATCAATCGCCTCATTACTGTCATCATCATCTTCTTCTTCAGCATCATCATCATTATAATCATCATTTTCGTCTTTTATAAAATCGTCATTATCTTTTTTTGATTTTTCTTTTTTCAGTGATAATTTTGAATTTATTTCTTTCGTAATCGCATCATCATTATCATCGTCATCATTATATGTATTCTTTGATTTTACTTTTTTAACAGTATCATCAACGGATGTGTCATTCACTTGTTTTTTGTCACTTTTTTTCGTCCCTTTTTTTGGCATTTTTATTTATTAATAATTCGAAAATTTAATTTTAATAATTTTTTAAATTAATAATAAAATTATCATAAAATTTAATTTAATTAAAATCGGATTAACAATTTAATGATTTAATAAATTATTAAATTACTATATTCATATTTTACATAACTCATGATAGAGTCATATGCGTTTCACGCATATGGATACACATTTAGCATGTTCGGAACATCATGTTCCCCTTAAGTCACTGACGTCACACGTCACACGTCACACATAGAGATATGCGCCGCAAAACCGTTAAATTTTGTATGTCCGAATATAATGACCGGATACGGTCATTATATATGTGCACATATTACTTTTTAAGTTAGGTTCGGTTAGGTTAGGTCTACGCGTTCATTGGTTAGGTCAAAAATGACCAAAAAGTGATCGGATTAAATGTGTCATTTTTAAAAGATTTACGGCGTAAATCTCTATGTATGACGTCATGGACCTTTCGTGAGGATAAATACAAAATCCGTATTACGGATCCTTTGAATGAAATGCGATAATTATATGATAATGATATTCTAATAATGAGCGAAACGGCACCATCGATATTCTCATATCCGCCCGAAGAATATGTCAATGATCCGAACATAGAACAATTATGGGCATCGAAAACGATCGCACATATGGAAGTTTATTTCAATCTCATTACAGCCGTACCGTCATTGAAAACTCTTAAATTAACAAAAAATGATGATATAATTTATGAAAAATTTCGACAGAAATTTCCCGATTTAAAAGTTGAATCACTGACTGATGATGATCTTAAGAGTGATGACGCAAAAGTTCAATGGCGTCAGTTTTGCAATGATATGAGTCCATTAATTGAGGACTTTAATTTCGCATCAATGTTAAGACTCAATTCGAATGATGATTATAATGAACATAATTCAATTGTCGTTCCGCGTGCTGTGTTTATAGCCATAGAAATCACACGCAATCGTGAGGGACATAATGATACACTAAAAAATAAATTTAAACGTTAAAACATTTATGTGATTTAACCTTTGACATTCTAAACTTTAAATTTATTTTAAACATAATTTTAAACATATTTTTAAAATATAAAAATGGAAAATGATGTGATGCATCAGTTTCTTATTGATTTACATAAATGTCTCAATCAATTTGCGTGTGATCATTGTATAAAATCATCGATAATTAATTTAAATGCGATTTTATACCATGAAAATGGTTCACAATCAAAAGGTGATATTTCATTAAATTTTAAGTCACCATTTTACAGTGAATGGCATCATCATTTATATGCCATCGGATCATTCATCATTAATCAAAGCATACATTGGGATTCATTTAAAATTATTCGTTTTAATGTCATTTCGAATCTGAAACTAATTCAGCTCTTTATTTATCGTGAATTTGCCATTAATAAGATAATTACAAATGATGGTTCATTAACAAATGCTTTTAAATCACAGACAAAAGTGATTGTGATTAAAGATATATGTGAATGTGTTTATGACGATGAAAATACAGTGAAAAATTACGATGGAATGAGACGCGATTTAACCGTTCATATCATTACGAAACTCTTTAATACGAAAATCGTTTCATTCGAAAATTTACAATCATTTTCCGATGATGATTTTCAAATAATAATTTCTTTATTTTCAAAATCAAAGTATAAATTAATAAATGAAAATGGTGATGAATTTTTAAACACCGAAAAATTTGTTAATGATATTAACAGTAATAACAGAAAAGATAATGAATTTTTTGATATTTTTTCTTATAAAAGATCGATCGTTCATCCAAATAAATCGCGTGATATTTATATGATCGCATTTCGAATTAAACAGATTTTCGATGATCTTTGCATTAATTCACATGAACTAAATTTTGTTAATAATGAAATTCTGATCATAGTCACGGATAATAAACATGCGTTTAAATATAAAAGTGCCGTTTTAGTATTTTATATGCTTTTTAATGTGCGCCCAAAAATATTAATCATACCGATAGGACATGTTACAATGGATAATGAAAATATTGAATACGATCATATTGAAAATTATAATAAAATGCAATTAATTTACCATCATAATGAAGATATTGATTTAAAAGCAAATGATTCAACAATGGACTGTATATTCAATGACAGTGCTTTACGATTCTTATTACTTTCAAAGGATATATCATTATCAATATCATCATCTAAACTCAACATTAATGAATCGATATTCATTCACTATAATTATGCGCGTTTTTTGACAGTTATAAACCGTTACGAAAAAGAATATCCCATTCTTAAATGTAATGAATGTATCAATTTAAGTCTTTTAACGCATAATATTGAATGGAATATCATTTTCAATCATTTTCAAAAATATAATTATTTAATTAATGAATTAACATCTATTAATAAACGAAAATTATTCAAAATCCATCATATTGTACTGTTTCTTAAGAAATTCACCTCTGATGTAAGCGTATATTATCAGAACGTAAAGATTCTTTCAGAACCTTATGATCATCTGATGCCATTGATCCACGCACGAATTGCATTATGTAAATGCATATTAATAGTAATTCGTGAGTGTTTAATGATCATAGGAATAAAGCCAATTAATAGCATGTGATTTAACATTCTAATAAAATATAAAAATTATCTTTTTTATAATTAAAAAATTATCTCTATAATTTTGAAATGTATAGTGCTTTTTACTGTACAATGTTAAGATAAATTAAATATTAAAATGCCTAAAGTAATACTTTACAATTGTTTCTATGGTTAAATATCAAATTTTCATTAAAATAATTATAAAATTTATATAAAAATTTCAGATAAAAATTTTATTCTTTAAATTTATAATTTATAATCATTATTAATTAATGAAATAAACAATATCTTTAAAACGATTGTTTCGTATTATCATATAATAAAAAGTTTCGTAATTAAACAGAATTTTATGATTTATTCATTAATTAAATATCGTGCCGTAAGTGCTGCGATGGGAGCACCCGTGGGAACCCCCGGGAATGGACCCGAAGAGCCTGCGATGTCAATGTGCGAATATGGAATTGGCAATGATGAGTCAATTCCATGTTTTTCGAGACCCGACACTTGAATCAGAAACGCCGCGGGTAACTGATGTCCGCGCGGAGTACGTGATGATGGCAGATTATTACATTGGAGAATGTCTTCGTACTCAGATTTGCCTCTATTAAAATCGTAATCCTCACGACGAATCGTCGATACTTCAAAAGGATCTCCAATGTCTTCACCCGCTTTTTGCAAACCCAAAGCTGTTCCTTTAATACGTGCGGGTCCATTGTCCATTATAATTGAATAATTATCGCCGACGGAGAGACATGCATGTCCTGTTAATGTGGCGATGGTGAACATCTCGGGATTCACTAATTTTTCTTTTAAAATCTGTTCTCTGAAATAAGAGAGAAAATCGACCATTGCCATTCGTCCCTCAGCATCGGTGTTACCGATTCTTATTCTAACACCGGCACGTGATGTGATGATCTCATCAGCGACATAACCATTCGGACCGATACTGTTTCTTACCATAGCCATAACTCCGATTACACGCGTTTTCTTCGGTTTTAATTGTGCGACCGTTTGGAAAAAGCCTCCGACAGCCGCAGCACCACATTTGTCCCGATGCATTCCCGCCATGATACCCCCCGCTTTTATGTCACTGCCTCCAGTGTCATATGTCACACCTTTGCCCACTAAAATCAGCGTTTTTGTCGCTTCTTCAGGAGGATCATATCTTAAAAATATCGCACGCGCGTGATGACGTTCAACAGATGCTCTATTTACAGCCCCTAATGACACATTATATTATTTAAATATAAAAATATATGTTTTTATAAATAAAATACATATGTATATGTTTAATAAATTTTAAATTTTATAAATACCTAAACACGGAAATTCATTTTCAATTTTTTTTATATCACTGATCACTTCGACGTTTACAGGTGAATTCTGAAACAATTGTTGCACATACGCAGCGACATTCGGTGCACTCATTCTTTCGGGATCAGAGCCGCCGATATCCCGTGCCACGGAACGACCGCTTTCAATGGCATTAGCGATGCGATACACAGCGTTTGAACGTTCATTGGAAACCATATTCAAAAAGCTGATGGATTCTACTTTTTTGACTTTCGCAGGAATCGCTTCACGAATCTCAAGAGGCTAATGAAACACTAATCATTGTAATTCATGTTTTTATATAATCATTTCAAACGTTTTAATAAAAAAGCATTATACAATTACCACATAAATGGCTTCATATGCTCCTAATATTGTGACGGTATCAAACAAAGAGTATCGTCCGTTCACACTTTCATTCGATGGTAATACGACGATAGGTTTTTTGGCCCCCGATTTAAGTGCACGTTTAATCCCTTTATATGCCGCTTCACTAAAACGACGGACATCATCATAATCGCGATTAATCGGTCCGATCGGAGAATACACAATCGATTTTAATGAAGAATCATCTGAAGCAATGAGTCCACCGTCCGAATCAAAAGCATTATCATTTTTTTTGTGTTTTTGCAAAATGCTAAAGTATTTCGCGGTGACACCTCTGTTCAAATTAGCTTCAGACACGTCAATGGATAAAATGACGATCGCATCACCATCAGAGGATTCTTTTAAAGGAATTTCCGAAAATCTGTGCATTTATAAAGTTTCGCATTTCTTAATTTCGTTCCAATTAAATGTAAAAACTTACTTTAGTGCCATGTTAAGTTATTTTCAAATGTATAATTAAATTCGCATTAAATATTACGCCCAAAACTTATTAAAGCGTTTAATTATAATAAAAATTATCACTTTTATATGAAGATATATACTAAAAAATTAACACAATAATCTAATCATAAATTCTTTTGTAATATAATGCCCTTCAAAAGAACATCACCATTTCAATTGTCACTTTACACTTATTTAAGTCTGTGTTTTCATAAAAAGTATTATTTTCAAATATTTTGTGATAAATTATATTATTTAATGATATTTCATAAATAAAAAATAATTAAAAATATAATAATTATATTTTTTGTATTTTTATTTTTATGATACGCCTGTATTTATATATAGTACTATAGTATCATATTACAGCTATATACTGAATGTGTACATTTAAATATTAGAGTCTGTGGAACTTAAATGTTTAGTATATCTTACATGGAATACACCGGTGTATAATACCAACGAATTATACAGTGCTGTTCTCTTTGCGCTCTATTTACAGTCAATGGAAATAATCGAAGTGATATTTTAAAGTTGAATTTGCTAATGTTAATACCATAAATAACACAACCCAACTCTATGATCATGACAGCACATTTCTCTAATTTAAATGCAAATTATATCTTTTATATTTCCACTGAATGTAAATATAATAATATACACGGATATCAAAATATATAAGAAAAATTTAAGAAAAAGTTTATCATTCATTATTAAAGTAATGCTAAAGTTCATTGTAATTTTTCAAATACATGTATATATGCATTATCATCATACATATACAAAGGACAGTCACAAATTTTGTTTTATCATTATATATTAATTGAAAGCCCAAATTTTGCACATTAAAATATGTCAAATTTTTTAATGACCGAAAAAGACCAAAAATGGATGTTTAAAGTATATATAAAAATGTGAAAAAACATGACTTCATGTGTATCATTGGAAAGGTCTTATTGAGTACATTATACTAAAAATTATGATCTTAAATAACCCGAAATGGCCAAAACGTCATTTTAGATTATTTCACTAAAATATCGTTTTAACTCATTTTTTAGACCCGATCTTATAGCACAGGCTGAGCACATGAGGTCTTATACCCGGGGTATAAAATACCTTTTCCATTATCACCCCTGTATAATCATAAAAAAATTATATTTCTGATTTTATACTTTTGACTGTGCACAATTCATAAGTCAAAAGTAAAGTGCATTTAAAAACTTAACTTAAAACTAAATACAAAATGCCACATGCCTTACAATAAATGCATTTTATTATTAATATGTTAATACTATAATAGCATAAAATAAAATATTAGGGGAGAATATACTGTTTTCGGGTTTAAATAATCATTACCGATTTTGGCCGATATTTCGGTAAATCGGTAATGTCAGCCGATAAGACTATTATCAAATTCTATTATTCTAATTAAAAATACCCAAATAAATGTGCAGAGTGTCAAAAAAGATCGTGAATTATCAAAAGTTAAGGTTCCATTGTAAGGGGTGAGTAAACGAAATTCTATGATTTTTAGATTTTACGAAATAATTTCGAAATTTTGACATTTTTACCACGAAATTTACTATTTTAATTCCGAAACTTTCCTTTCTCTGATAATCATAAACATGCGTTATTATTATGCATGTATTATTTATATGAATCTATATTTATCAATAGCATTACTCAATTTCATTGCATTTATTTAATATCCGTTTTTAATCGCAGTAATATGATATATATTTTTTGGTATCTCTTCTCGGTTTGGTAGTGACGTAGTCATGCATAGTACATACACCCTGTTCATTATAATTTCTTTTATGTGTTTAAAATTAATTCAGTTTAATTTTATTAAAGTTTTTTTAATAATTAAAAATTTTAATACATTTAAATATTAATTAATTAAAAATATTAGTGTTAAAATGGTTATTTTTAATCAAAATAACCATTTTTAGTCATTATAATTTAATTAAAATATATTAATCAAATATAAGTGTTTAATTATTTCTTTACATTGGTTTGTTAAGATATATCTTAACTTAACAACCTTAACCTATAGGTTTATATTTTCCTGGTTAGGTTGAAAAACTGTGACTAAAATTCTTGATATGGTTAATTCGATTAGTATTATTTGTACTTATATTATATTTAACGTTATTTGTTTGCAGTAAAACGTGTGCCTACATCACTACCAAATTGAGATGAGGCCCTAATTTTTTAAGTTTTTTCAATTATTAAAAAGTTTAATATATAATTAATATATAATATACAATATATGTATAATACCATATGTGCCACGATAAACGCAGTTCAATGCGCAGAATAATGCGTATATGTACATGTCACGCTTATGCACATATGCGCATTATTCTGCGCATTGAACTGCGTTTATCGTGGCACATACTGTATTGTATAATATACAGTATATATCGTATCGATATAGTATATAATATATAGTATATAATATACAATGTAAATAATTAATTTAATTTATTTAAAAGATTAAAAATTATTTAAACATATGCTTAAAAATAAACTTAAAAGTATTTTAAAAATTAATCACATTATTTATGCATTTATGTAAAATATAATTTATTTTAAATTTATATTATAATACGTCACTATACATGTATATTTAAAGAATTTAATAATATAATTTTAAAGAATATGCATTAAACATTTAAACGTAAAACATAATAATATATTAATATATATGTATTAATATTTATTTATCACCGCACGTCGCATAATCAATGGTCACTAATTCTTGTGATTGACACGCAGGAACTGTCCCGAGTTTAGTACATTTCCCCGGCATCTTTTGTGTCTAAATGTTTAGTAAATATTACTTTTAAATTTCATAAAAAAGACCAAAAGTGTCATTATTGAAAAGAATAATTACAGTCAATAGAAATGATTTAAAAATATTTTGCAATTTAATATGCTAATATTATTTCTATATTATGAATAAAATTGCTACCCTATTCCGCATAGGCATATCAACAAATTTACTCAATTAAAGTGCAAAATATCTCTTAGATTATTTCCACTGAGAGTAACACTGTATGACTTATTAGGATGTATGTATCTTTGTTTTTTAATTAATAAAATGTATAAAAATCTTTTATGATTCTTGCACTTTAATATAAAAGTGCGGTCTATTCTAAGACATTGTGAGTAAAATGTGAGTTTTTTAATTATACTAAAGGTAACTTACCACTTGAACATCGACAAAGCATGTCGGTACTAATACTGGCGGAGGTGTGAATTGTTTCCAATCGAAGTCTGCGGGTGCATGAAGGACCTGTCTCAATGCCTCCATATTCCGTGCATTCGAATGACTCAATTGTCCCAATTTACGTCCCGGTAATGTATTCAAATACCTTCGTAATGACATCCCCGATGATGGTTCTTCGGGCTAAATATTCATTAATTTTTAAATCTTTGGTTATTATTTAATATATTTATAAATATATATATAATTTATGAAATTATTATAATTAAATTATTAAATTATTATAATAATTAAATGTAATATATTCTTACGATGAATGATTGTGGCTGTGGCTGTGGCACTTCATTGGGATTTACATCATTTTCAACGGCATTTTCTGAGTTAACATATCGAAATGAAAAAAGTATTAATGAAAATACGAGAATTAAAGAGCCTTTCATCGTCAATAAATTTGGAAAATATTAAAATTAAACGCAAAAATAAATGTGAACATTTTCTTTTGTTTTATACCATTTATATACAAAATGTAAATGTTTAATCACAACATTATTATGGTTTCAAAAGAAAAGTAATTTATTAAATCAGTGGTGTCAAATTTGTATTCAGACATTCTTAGCCGTAAACTCACAAAAAACATAATAAACATCTTTTAATTTTATATTAAAAAAGTATTTTTTAATTATAATTAATTTTAAATAATAATTACGCAATTATTAGTAAATGCAATAAATCTTTAGTTTGAAAATATATTGACATTGAAAAAGATTTTAAAATGTTATTTTTAAGAAAATGTATGGCTTTTAACTGTTAAAATGATGAAATCATTAAAAAAAATTTGAATAAAATTTGCGATAAAATAATTTAAAATGATTTATTTAATTGAATGTTTACATTCTTTTAACATTATTAAATAACAGTTTAATAATAGTGCTAATGATTAATTGATTTTTACTTTAAAAGCGTGTTCTTTCATTACCGCCTATAGTTTTCTTTTTTTAAATTCAAAGGAAACATAAATGTGCATAAAAATCATTTATAATCTTTATTTACAATAAATATTACAATTTTTTGTATTTTTAATAAATAAAAATAATTATAAAGTATAATGTATATTAAAAGTTGAAAATTATTTCAATTTAAATACATTATAAATAACCAGAGAAGGGATTTTTGCGGAACAAAAATCTTAAAATGCGGAGAAATTGCGGACCTCAAAAATGCCAAAATGCGGAC
>JAQIXB010000908.1:0-13168 GCA_034697405.1 Mesoplophora pulchra | reverse complement strand
AATACATTTAATATTTTTATTTTTTTAAAAAATGTTTTTACATTTTATATGATAATAAAATATTTTATTGATTCATATATATTTATAAATAAATAAATATATATAAAACAATATAAATATTAATTTTAATTTTTAATATATGTATAAATTGATATTTTAAATTTTTTAAAATCATTTAAAATTCGAATAAAATAAAAAAATAAAATTTTAATCTAAAATATATGAATAATTTTAAGTATACTTTAATATTAACGAAATATGCCATAAATAATCTCCTTTAATAGAAACTCATGAACTTATATTAGGAACATGGGGCTTATATGTAAAGTTTACATTATTTGCATATTTTAAGTTTTAATTTGGAAATTAAAATATTTAATGCATATTTATTGTGTTTTTAATTGTTATGCATTTATTAATGTAAATTTAGTAAATTTCATTTATAATTTTATTTTTGATTTTAATTAAATTAAATATTTAATTAATAATGAGTGAACACTTTAAAAATAAAAGAAAATCATAAACATTTATATAAACATCAAAACACAAAATAATATTTTATTTAAATTAAATGATCACGAATAATATGATTTAAAAAAGAGAATCGAAAAATCATATAATTTAAAAATTGAATCATTAAAATCAGATATTTAAGAATATCATTAAAATTAATTATTTTTTATAATTATATATATTTTCCATTTTTAATAAAAATCATTAAAATATAAGTTAAATTAGTGGAATATACGAAATATAAGCCCCGGTGTTTCTATTTCGGGGCTTATATTTTGTATTTTCGGGTAATCATTATTAGAGACGTAAAATGTGTTTAAAATACTTTTTATGTTTAATAATAATAAAGAAATATTTAGAATAAATAAGGGGATGTTTTACCGAATGCCGTTTGGTCGTGGGGATGTTTAGTCGAAAATTGCACCTTTGTTTTGCAATTTTTGGTCAAACGCCCTATGGTCGAAATAGGGTTAGAAAAAGGGCTGTTTATTTTTTCTAATTTTTAACATCATGATTAAAAATGAGATAAAAATTTTCGATAAAAATTTTTGTCGAAATGGCTTTCGACGAAACGCCCTTTTACCTTTAGAAAGTGCCCATAACTATTAAAAATATGTCGTTTTTATAAATATTATAAAAAATTTGTTTTTTTCTATCATTTGAAAAATTTTAAATAATCATTTATTAAATTTTCAATAATTTTTTATAAAAAATATGCGTAATTTAAAAATTTATTTATAAAAATAATAAAAATATTCTTAATTTTTAGTCAAAATATAGATTAACATTTTATATGTATAAAAATGTGTTTTATTTCAAATGATATTTTTGGGTCAAAAATTTTGCTAAAAATTTACGTCTCTAATAATATTAACATTTATTACAAATTATTTACCGGTAAAATATAAAAATAATCATATTTTTAATTATATTTTTAATATATTTCTAATTATGTTTTTTAATTTTTAATGTAAATTCATTTAATTAATGTAATGTTCAGTTAATTAAAGTTTTATGTTAATTTACAATTATTTTAAAAAAATTATTTTTTAATATTAAAAAAGTAATATTTTATGAGTATTAAAGTGAAGTGTTATTTAAGCGGAAGCATTTGACTCATGATAAAATGAAAATAATTTTTTATAATAAATATATGTATCGATAATAATAGAAATAAATTGTTAAATAATTACATAATTTAATATACTAATTTTACGAAACAATTAAATGAATTTACATAAAAAATGAGAGATAAAATTATAATTCATTCTAAATACACATATAATAATATCCGTAATAATATATATGACCATATATTTAAATCACTTTTTTGACCCAAATTCATAATCAAAAATCGTGATGTTTCAATGCATCGATGGATTATAGATTTTAATCCATTGTTTTTATTAAACATACTAAAGTATACTATGGATAGTATTATCATAGTAACTAACCACTAACTAAACACTAAAAAACAAAATACTATCATAGTATATATTTATATCATGAGTTTGCACGTATTTCAAACGAATATAATATAAAAAATTAAAGAGAAAACATAAATTAGTATTTATAGTATTTTATAGTATATTACAGCTAAACATTGTACTAATATTGTAACATTACACTACATTTTGGCATTTTAAAAAATGTATTATCATACCCTAATTTGAAATATACAGAGTTTATTCGAATATTATACATATGCAAAACAATGAGTTATGATGATTGAATAAATACTGTATAAATAATGCTGTGCTAAAATCATAGGGCATTATACAGGGTGATCGAAAATAAATGAAAAATTAAGAACTTTAATAACTCAGAGAGTTTTTGACCAAAAGATATTGGGTTTGTTTTAAAATATACAAATTCTCTCCACGTTTTTTTGGTAAAATTTTTAATAATTTGGGACTGTCATAAATAACGTTAAAGTCAATTTTATTAAAAAATTAAATATTTTGATAAAATTGTAGTAAAATATTGTATAATTGTAGTTAAAATTCATGTATTTTTAAAATTTAAAAATATACAAATTGTTAATTAATTAATAAATTTTAAAATGACTTATGTATTGTTTAAATGCATTAAGAATTATAAAACTATAACACTTTTATAAAAAAAAACTTAAAAACTGTTTTTTTATAGAAATTTTATCTTAACAATAAATTTAATTGTAAACAAATAATTTATTTTTTAATAAAATTGACTTTAACGTTATTTATGACAGTCCCAAATTATTAAAATTTTTACAAAAAAAAGAACGTGGAGAGAATTTGTATATTTTAAAACAAACCCAACATCTTTTGATTAAAATCTCTTTGAGTTATTAAAGTTCTTAATGGTTCATTTATTTTTCGATGACCCTGTATATTGAATAAGCAATTGTAGATTTAATAAAATACAATGCTAAAAAATATTATCATATTTTTAGTAATAAAATGAATATTATAATATAAAAATAATATATTTAAAGCAATAAATGTCATATTATATATATAAATAAGTAGTATATTATAATATTTTATATTACTTTTACTTTTATAAATACATTATAAAATATATTTAATGAAAGACCATAAATATATAGGTTAAAAATGATTAGAGTGTCTAATTTTAAGCAGATTTTTTTGATAAACACGCTAAAAAGGCATAAATACAGACATAAAATAGTAAAAAAAGAAATATTATGAATGCATTCGTTATGTTATTAATAGATATGGACACGCATTTTGTCAGTTTTGTGATATTTCTTAAAAATAAAAAACAAAAAAATAGTTTTAAACATTAATAATGATATTATAATTATGATGATTTTTATAATTTTTATAATTTATATTTTATATTAATAATTATATTTATGTATATTTAGGAATAAAAATTACAAAAAAAAAATAATAAATAAATGGAAAAAAATCGAAAAAATATTGAAATTAAATTAATTACGCTTTTGAATTATATTAAAAAAGAGAATTTTAATGAAATGAAAATGATTATTAATAAATATCCATTCATATTGGAAATGAGAGACAAAAATGGGCGATGCCCTTTACATTATTGTGCCGAAAATACAAATGTAATATGTGCCGAATATTTATTACAATTAATACCAAATCTATTATCAGTTCAGGACAATGAGGGTCACACGGTATTACATTTGTGTGTTATTTCGGGCAATCATCAGATGACCCGCTTTTTTGCAAGTAAAGGTGATAGTAATTATGTAAATTGCTGTGATAGTGAAGGACATAGTCCTATACATTGGGCAACGGTGTGTGGCGAATTACAATGTCTCAATATACTAATAGAATACGGTGCTAATGCTTCGACTCATGACATTCACGGGGCATATCCATTACATTATGCGTCTCAAATGTGCAGTCCTCATTCAGGTATTTGCATCCGTAATGATTATAATATCGGATTATCCATTCTCAAAACGATTCTCGAATGTTCTAATGTCGATGTTAACTGTGCCGATAATGATGGCCGTTCACCATTAATATGGGCTGCTAGTACAGGTATACTTACCTTTTATTACTCTACCTACTAATTAGTCACCTTAGTCAAACTTTAGTCTGATTAATAGTAGTAACTTATGCATGATTCGTGCGTGTTTTACTATCATTTAATAATGTTTAATATTAATTGAATAAATTCCATTGTTTCTGTACTTAATTGGTACTAAATTGGTACAGAGGTTCGTAGCAGTAAATTAAATTATTCCTCAGGTAGTGGTGATGCCATACTAGCACTTATTAATTCAGGTGCATATGTGTCAGCACAGGATAAAGACGGACTAACAGGTACTAGTGTCATATTAATACTTTGACCAATATTAGTATTAAATTTTATGAATAGCATTACACTGTGCCTCCAGCAGAGGATATACTGATTGTGTTGAAACACTATTAAATTTATGCGGTGCTGAAATCGATGTGATGGACGCAAACGGATGTACCCCATTGTTTTATGCTGTGACATTGGGTCATGCTGATTGTACCCAAATGCTATTACAATCGGGTGCTGACCCCAATAAACAGGACTTTAAAGGACGGACGGCGTCTCATTGCGGCGCTTCCAAAGGTCAATTGGAAACTTTGAAAATTTTGGCTCAATACAGAGCTAACCTTTGGATTCGAAATATCAGAGGCGATTTACCTTTACATGAGGCTGTTAAATCGGGACGAAAGGGTATGCATATAATATTTGATTAATACCGACTTTCCTCACTTATACTTATCTATAATATGTTATAAAGCAAATAATATAAATACAATTTATTTAGTATTTTGAATGAATTGCAGTTTTTTAACTATAATTTAGAGTTTAAAAAGTTAGACCAAAGGATGTTTAATATATAATATGCTACTAATATATCTTATATTAAATATGTTATTTTAAAATATTGAATTTACTTATATTTTTATGATTTTATTTGATTAAAATCACTAAATTATAATTAAAAATGAGATTATTAATATACATACCGTATTTCCGCGCAAATAACTCCATGCCGGTATAGCTAAGGGTGACAATTTTTAAAAACTACCGGTATGCCGGTATACCTCGGGGTTAGAGGCATCTTGCTGTATTCACTTTATACCGGCATGCAGCTATTTGCGGAGAAATACGGTATGTATTTACATTGAAACATATTAAATAAATGATCATTACTAAATCATTATAAATTATTAATACATGTGAATAATGATACTTTTATTTTTTATGTAATTATAAAAGTAATATATTAATATATGTAATAATATAGTGTGTTCCAATTGTTTATTTGCATATAGAATTAGTGAAATGGTTATTGGATCAGGTACCATCGGCCATTAATGCCACAAATACTTTTGGTCGATCATGTCTGCATATAGCTGCAGTAACTAATAACATTGAAATGTGCAAAATACTAATAGATATGGGGTCAGAGGTCAATGTTGTGATGAAAGCGAAAGGTCAGTATATTACTCCATTGGATGCGGCATTACAAAATGGTTATCGGAGTGTTGCAAAGTATTTGCTATTACATGGTGCATTTCCTGCCTCAAGAATTAGTAATAAATCACCACCGGAGTCACAGCGTATTACGGGACATCAAATAATTGACAGTCTAACGCCAGTTAAGAACAGTCTTCAGAGCCCTATGAATAGTTCCGATGATGAAAAAGATGACTATGAAATTGGCGATTTCATTAATAAAAGTGATTATAATGGAAAAAATGAACACACTGATAATAGACGATCATCACTGCCGAAACTTCCCTCTTTAGTATCAAAGAAAGAAATTGATAATAATAGTTCTTCGACGGCATCATCTATTATCATGAGTGACAATGGACAGCCCATTAAAAGTGTGAGAGAAATAAACACGAAAGTCGATGGTATGACAAACCTAAAACAGGCGATCATCACCAATGTTTATGTCACGAATACTCCCGTATGTCATTCAAAACGTGTGCCGCCATTAAAAAAACTAAAAAAGAAACGTAAAAATGTCATTGATAATGATAATGTTAATAATATTGATTTACGACCATCGTCAGTGGAAATATTAAGTAATAATGAAAGTATAACTTTAGAATCACAATCACCGCATTTGAATAGCGGAGAAAGTGAACTCAGTACACCTTTGGCTAAAATGAACGCATTCAATGAAATCAATGAAATGAATGACGAATCGATACATCATCAAAAAGAACATATATCCATACATAAAGAAACACATGATAATGATGGTGCAATAAACTTAAATCAGGAAATTGTGTTACAAAATACTAAACATGTTATTAAAAATACTGAAAATACTGAAAATAAAGACGATATTAAAAGTACTGAAAGTACTAAAGATGTTATTGAACAAACTATTGAAAGTAATAGTTCAGTTGAAAGTGGTAGTTTAGTTGCAAAGGAAAGCGTAGGCGATGTAATAACAGACTCAAATGATAAACAAATACATAAACGTAATAAAGAAATTTCAAATAAAAAAGAAACTAAAAAATCGAAACATAAGGAAATGACACGAAAACAAAAAATAAAAAAAGAAATCGCCAAAGAAATGATTAAAATCGGAAAAGAAAATGGTCAAATGTCTTCAGATACCACTGAAGACGATAGTATTTTGAAAGTGAACGAAAAAAATGAGGAAATAATAAATTTAACTGAAAAAACGGAAAAAAGTTTAACCGAAAAAAATGAAAATGAATTTCTAATTTCAAAAGAAAATATTAAAAATGAAAAAATTAATGATAATATTATTGATGAAAATAATGATACAAAAGTCACTGTCAATGAATTTATTGAAAAAGAAAGTGATGATCATAAAGAACTATTAACAGAAAAAAGAGAAAATATTAAAGAAAATATTGAAAATGATTATGTCATTTATGAAAATGTATTAAATAATGAATTAATTTTAGAAAAAGAAACAAAAGATGAGAATATTGAGGAAAACATTAATAATGATCATTCAGAGTTTAATGAGATTCAAATACAATCAGAATCTGATAAAAGTCATTCGATGGTTCAGGATATAGTATCATCGGAGAAAAGTCAATCGATGGCTCAGGAAATACTATCATCAGACAAAAGTCATTCGATAGTTAAAGATATAGTATCATCGGAGAAAAGTCAATCGATGGCTCAGGAAATACTATCATCGGACAAAAGTCAATCGGCAGTTCAGGAAATGGAATCATACGGAAGTAATGATTCCCTTTTTGATGCATCTTTAATTGTGGACGATTATAACGACATCAGTCCACAAATCCCGATTCAGGACATTAAAATAGGATCATCACAGTCAATGGATGACATTAATATACGTGATAAAAGTAAAGACGAAAGAATGATACATTTTAAGAGATCAGAATATCAATATGATGATAATCGAATTAAAAGTGAAAATGATTATATACACGTAAATGAATGCATATGTTCGACACCATTGCCCCAAAAGTCACGATCGGAATCGCGGTGCAGTCACAGGTTACATTTCCATACGAATCCGGCACATATCGGAAAAGTGGAAATTAGTCACATCGGGTCACGTGTCGATTCCCGCAGAGGTCGTGATTATAGATCAAAAACAAAAACACCGCATCCCATAGAAGGACATTATCATTATCACAGAAATGACAAAACACGCAAAAAGAACAGACCCGTTTCTGAGGGAAACAAAGACATGGATCCCGATATTATCGCTCAGACTGTGGAAAAGAGCCTAAGAAAGTGAGTCTCATATTTCATATGTAATATTAGAAAATGTACTTAAATCTCCTTATAAATGCTTCAAATTACAGTGAAGAAAATGTTCCAAGCGAGGTATTGTAATTGAATAGGGATATTATTGTGCTTTTTATATAGGGCGCAACACATGTAAAAAGCACAATCATATCCCTATTCAATTACAATACCTCGCTTGGAACATTTTCTTCACTGTATACCGCGTGTTAAGCAAATTCAAACACAATTTATCTCTATAAAACAATGTGATTAACTGTAACAAATAGAAAAAAATGCATGGTTAATCTAAACTTAATTTATTATTATTATTAATTATTAATATTCATGTGTTTATTTTATAAAAAAAATCCAATATAAACACAGGTATCAATTGGAACGTAAATTATTCGAAGAATTATATGATTTGAAACGGTATCAGATTCGGAGCGGAAAAGTCAATGAAATGTTAATGGTGAAGAGGTTAATTGACAAATTCCGAAGGGACGTGAAAGCGCCGGGAATGACCGATTTCCATGGTCCATTTACATATAAATCATACGAACTTTACATTTATGGTATGCATTTACATTCTTTGATAATATCCAAATTATTAATTATATTAAATTATAATAAAAATATTAATATTTATAATCATCTTATCATTTATAACATAAATGTAATGAACTAAAAAACTAAAAATATAGTTATATAATGATTTATTTTTATATATTTTTTTAATATTAAATTTTATATGCGAATATAATGTTATATTATGTTTTTAATCCAAAAAAATTCAATGAAATATTTTATTAATTTTTACGTTCATCCATATTCATGTTTAGAACAATTAAGGAAATTATCGTCATCGAATGATGGAAAAGTGATCCCATTAATGAAAGTAAATTATTAATATATTAATAAATATTTAAATAATTTTATTATTAATTATATTATAATGCATATAACATATATTGTACATATGTACTAAATAAATATTTAAACTAATTGAGGTAATATGTACTTAATTAGGCTACTAGCTGTGACCATATCGATTCAATAGCATGTACGTCAACGAAGGAACATGATGTATGCAAAAAGAACAAAAATAATACATGTGATAAAAAAGATACTGAAAAATATTGTGAAATGAATACATCAGTGAATAGTCAGCATGTAATAGAAACAGAAAATGAAAGTAAATATCATTCAAAAGAAAAATTTGAGGAAAAAATGTTGGAATTTAATGAACAAATGATTAGTAAAGAGTCCGATAAAATGAAAGTGGATAATGATGGAGATGATGGTAATGCACAAATAACATTACAGTTAAGTGATACTTTAGATCAAAGGTCTCAAACAAATGCTGAATTAAATTCTATTCAAAAATTGGCAGATGATGAACGTCATGATGATGGTACTGATGATACGAATGATGAAAAATCCGATTCTATCATTAAATCAATTGTATCATCACCATTAAAATCATCAAAAATTCAGCTCACGTCTGATAATACAGAATTTACTATTAATGATCAAAATATTGAAAATATTAGTGAATCTTTAGAAAAGCATAGTGATGATATCACTATAAAAAGACGTTATTCCATTGATTCAATTGAATCGGTCATTACAAAACAACAATTTTATGATGAAAAAAATGCACACATTCGCGAAATAGACAATGAAATAGTAAAAGTTACACATTATTCGTATAGTACATGTAGTACTAGTGATTCATTAGATGATAAAAGCATTTTATATCATTTAAAAGTACCAGAAACAGATGTTAGTTTAAAATCGAGTATTAAATCAGAATGCACCGAAACCATCATTGTAAAGGATCATAATGAAAATGAATTATTAAATGAAAATGAAAATGAAACTTTTAATTTAATTAATAATGAAAATGATGAAGAAAATGATGATGAAAAAAGTATATCATCACATTTCTCAAATTCACCATCACATCATTCCATTAAAAGTTTAGAATCATTCGATCGGAATATTAATGATGAAAAAATTATTAAAACAAAAAAATGTGTGAATAAAACTAAAGAAACAAAAGTAATGACGAAAAATTCGAAAAAAACAAAAAACACATATAAAAGGGAATGTTTAAAAAAAGTCAATGATAATGATACAAAAGATAATACAAAAGAAAAATTTGAAAATACTAAAAATCGTCAAAAATTTAAGCGTAACAAAATGACGATTCCGCCGAAGAAAGAATTAGCATTACCGATCGAAGAAATATCAAAGCGATGGAATGAGATAAAAGCCGCTGAAATGAGGAAATTAAACATTTTAAGAAAATGCCGATCATTAACTGATTTTCGTAAAGAATATGAATGCATACTATGGTATGAAATAAATAAATCGAAAAAAATATTTAATCATTTTTCATCATTCGATTATTGTTATAATGTTAATTCTAAAGATATATGTACAAAAAAATGTGTTCAGAAAACACTGTCAGATTCTGCTTTATTATGTAATACAATGTGTATACATAAATACTAAAAGTCTATGAAATGTTAAATGTTACATTTTAATTAAAATATTAAATAAAATTTTAAAATTTTTTAAAACTTAAATAATGTCCGTATATTTTTTTAAAAAATATTTATTAATTTATGCTTAAATATGTATCGAAATACTCATGATACACTCTGATCATGTTATGCTAAATATAATAATTAATTATATTAATATATAATTATATATATAATAATTATATGCCGATTCCAAAATAAAAACTCAATTATGTTCTTATATCATAATGTACCTCTAAATTTGAACATAAAATATTATTAAAATATCGCCATTATATCCTGAGTAATGATAATTCCGAATTTATATTTCAATTAAAATGAAATTTTCAGGTAATGACATAATGACCTTATATCATTGATAATAAATTTATAAATCAAAAAAATTATAAAAATATATCTCTTATATCGTGAGATTTTTTGGCACTTTATTTTTATTTAACATTTCATAAAATCGTATAAAAAAGTATTTTAAATGATAATTTTATTGAATGTTTATTTAATATAAATATATATCATATAAAATATTTTAAATTTAATGACATTTATTTAAATGATATAAAATAAATGTTAAAATTTAATTTTTTATAAAAACATTATAAAATATTTGAGTATTTTAAAATTTTGTAAAAGAGATTCGCGATCGTTTTTTAACTTTTAATATTATCATGATTTATAACCATAGTTATTTATTTGCGGTGCAAAATTTTATTAAAATATCGTTAAAAAAGAAAAAAAAATGGAAATTTTAAGTGTCGGATTTTAAAAGAGCTTTGGAATTCACCGTAAAATGCGAAAACGATTTTCGGGAATCTTATGATGGCCTCAAATTGTATACGATATACAATCGTTGCTTTTCACATAACACTTTAGTATATATTATTATACGAATGTCGGTACAGAGTGTCGGGATATTCAGCACCGCATAATAAATATTCTTTAAATTTTTTTATTATTAAATTACAGATTACACAGTGACTAGTGACAGACTAAGATGATTCAATATTTATTCGTAAATGTAAACTTTTTTTTAAAATTTATATAATTTCCGTAATAAAAGTAAAATAATATAAAAATTACCATTTTATTCTTAAAATGTATAAGTTTAGGGACAATACATTCACGGAAATACTAAAGTTTAAATGCGATTAAAGATATAATATTATTAGTAATTTAAAAAATATTATTAGTAATTTAATGTTAAATGTTAAAATTAATAAAAATTAACTAAAAATTATTAAAAATAACATAATTTAGTAAAAATTGAGAAAAATTGTTAATTTGTGGGACAAAACTCAAAAAAAGAGACAAAAGTGGAATGACTGTTAAAAGATATATTATTATATGATTGGCGCTTATATCTTATTTTCTCTCAAATATCTTTTACTATAAAAAAGTATGATTTCCCGCAAATGAATAACTATGCTTATAACTCATGTTATAATTGTTTTTAAAATAAATTTTTAATATAATCCCTAAATATATGTCCATTATAAAAATGATAAAACGGCATTTCAATCGCTGCAAATGTCATTCGTATCATTCGTATCATTGGTATTGCTATGGTCATTACTATTATTATGATCATGAATGTGACCATCATCATCATGATCATTATCAGATTCTGATGATAGAATTTTATCGTTTTTAAATCGATATTTATTTTTTGATGATTTTTTAGTTTTTACTTTTCTTTGAAAATTTTCATCATAATCTTTGTCAATGATTTCACAGATTTTATAAAAACAAAAAATGAACAAAAATACAATGATAATGATGATTATAATGATTAAAGCGAACAAAAGTGCGATTTTAAGAATGTCCAATTCATATTCGTTATTATCATTATCACTTTTACCATCTAAAGATAGTGACGATTTTTGGGATGCTTTTTTCTTCCAAAAGAATGAATTCTCTTTTGAACTATACCCATGTCCATAATCACCGTGTCTGACACTCGTGTATATTTCTTCGCCTCCGCTATTACCGCTATTACCAGCACCACGTTCACTTCGAATATGTGCGATTTTATTACCATCATTTTTTATCATATTTACTATTTTAGTATTAT
Organism: Mesoplophora pulchra; assembly: GCA_034697405.1. Lineage (NCBI taxonomy): Eukaryota > Metazoa > Arthropoda > Arachnida > Sarcoptiformes > Mesoplophoridae > Mesoplophora > Mesoplophora pulchra. The sequence continues at coordinate 808 of JAQIXB010000908.1, read as the reverse complement.
CAATTGCCAATGATTGAGTATATGATAATGAATACATGATCATGACTATGGTCATAATCAAGATTCTGATGATTCTTATTTTACATGATGATGATGATCGTATTTTATTAAAATGATAAAATTTAATCATTATTATAATGTTTACGCGAAAATTATTTAAAAATTTATATAAAATATAATTATAAAAAAGTTTCTTTTATTTTAGCATTTATAATATTACGTCTATAAATTTATATAAAAAATAATAAATTTTATTATAAAATTAAATATCATTTATAATTTAAGAGTCATAATTAAATAATTTCATAAATGTTTTGAATTAAAATTTAAATCTTTAAAATGTGCACATTGCTTTAGACTCTCTTAAGTTAAGAATAAGACATTCATAAGTGAATGGCGCATATCCATAGAAACACATCCTTTAAAAGTAAATCCCTTTTTATTGCGCATTCTCTTTTCGTTTACATTTTTGCATTTATTATTAACATTTTAATAATTTATTTAATCATAATATTATTGTTTTAATATTTAATTCAAATTTTAGTATTATTTTATATTATATGTTTTAATTTTAAAAAATATAATTTAATATATTAATAAATTATAAATAAATTAATATTTATATATTACTATAGTTTATTACTATACATATATGTATATATTCACATTTATTTATATTTTCATTTTTATGATCATTTTTACATTATTATTTACATATGATAAATGAAAAAACTTTTAATAAATTACTTATTAAATGCTAAAAAAGTTTTTAAAAACTTTTTATGAGAATATTATAGCAAATTTTAGA
>JAQIXB010000907.1:0-13169 GCA_034697405.1 Mesoplophora pulchra | reverse complement strand
TGCTTTAAACGTGAGCATGCGTATAGTATATTCGTATTGAAATGCAAAAGTAGGCTTAAAGTGGATTTTGACAGTATTAAAAAATTATAATTTTAAAACTTTTTTAAAATAAGTAAATGCCCTTTATATGTTTTCGAAATTCCTTATGCTTTTATAATAATGGAAATTTTATATTTGGTTCAGCACGTGGTACATGATATATCTTTAGAATAATGTTAATAATTATTTACTATAAATTATAGTATTATACTATAGTCTATAATGAGCATAGTAAATTCGCATATCACATTATATTGAAAATACCATTATGCCTCACATTTTTGAACGGTATATATATCGCATGAGATATGTATTGACATAATTGAATTTTTAAAAAATGAAGAAACGAAAGACGATTGAAAGAAATGCATATATAACGGGGTGAATGTGTATGTATAGAATACACTTATGTTTCCACACATATAAAAGTATTATAAGGAAATGTGAGGTAAAATGGTATATAATCGATTTGTATGAACATTAAACTCATGCGCTGTTTGCACAATACACTTTTATCACAATTTATATTCATTATGTAATTAAAATGAATGAAAATTGCATTTATGATTAGCGATGGTAAATGATCGAAAGGGTGATATTTGAGGTGAATAAAGGTACAAAAAGAGTCTAATAATGTTAAAGGACGTGTTAAGAAACAGGTTAAGAGAAAACATATTTTCAGAGTGCGTCATTATTATGAATTCCAAAGAATTCTATGGTATTCAATTGATTGGTCCGTGTCTTTTATGTTATACATGTATACGCTTTCATAGTGTACATGTATAGTGTTTGTATATGTGTATATACACATCTCTAATGATGTTTGATTCCAGTGAATTGTGATGTGATTATTGTATATTTTTTATTATCATGATGATTGTGGACATTCCTCAATAATTATAATGTACGAAAGAATATGATCTCTTAGAATATGCTATTTAATGTTTAGTGTACAAAAACTAAATGAAAGTGCTGATGTGAGACTGTATGGCGCATACGCTCATATCAATAAATATACTTTCATATTCTCTTTTCACAAATAAACACTGATATTATATGAAAATATTATTTCGCAGATTCTTATCCGTAATATAAATTAACATATTAAATATGAATAAAAATAAAAATATGAATTTTAAGCAAATATTAGTTTAGGAATAAATAGTGAGAGTATTAGCATAGTACGAACGGCGATAACAATGTCGGGGTCACTAAAGAGAGGTCTCAGCATTAGTCTTAACATCAGCGAAATTCCATCTCAAAACGAAATTCCGGGAATATTCCGACCTTTGCAATCACCGAAATTAATACGAAGGAATAGCGAAGAACTACCGAATGAACTAGCAACAGACGTCGAAATCGACAATTTTGATAATGGGTATATATTCGCATTTTAAAATACATATTTTAAGTAAATTTGAATATGATTTTGCAAAATGTAACATGATATACATTTGATACATATGCATGCGTTAATTATTAAATATCATTCATTTGTGTTATGTTAAAATGCAAAATTAATATTTAATTTCAGACGATATTTTATCACATAATATATGATAATGATATGATAATGATATATGTTTATTTTGTCCATAGTATGTTAGTAATAAACGATGAATTGATTCACATGAATCTATCACTGCCAAAATTATCATCACCGAATCATTCGGAAAAAGTGAAAGCATTTAATAATAATAATAATAATAATAACAGAAACAGTGCGTCATTAACAAATATAATAAATGAAAAGGCAGAGAATGGTCATATTCCCAATATTCCCAATAAACTGGAAGTGGTGTTTAATGATGCAAATGCTGTTACTCCCGCGACACCGTTCGGAGCCACGGGAATGACGCCGCAGATACCGTTTAACATTTCAGGTCCGAGTAACGGTGCGATGAATTCACAATCCTCAGGTCTTTCAAAAGCCCATGGATGGTTCAATGGCATTTTGGGCTGTTTAAAGCCCGTATGGAGTATAATCGGGAAAAATTCAAAGGATGAAAGTAAAACAGATGATTGGGAAATTCCGTTCGAGAATATTCGTGATTTGGAATGGTTAGGGAGTGGAGCACAGGGAGCGGTATTCAAAGGAAAACTCAACAATGAATTGGTCGCCGTTAAGAAAGTTAAAGAAAAGTCTGAGACTGATATTAAACATTTAAGAAAATTAAATCATCCGAATATAGTATCATTTCGTGGTGTATGCACACAGGCCCCAAATTGCTATTGCATTGTAATGGAGTTTTGTCCTTTTGGACAATTGTATGACCTTTTAAAGAGCGGTCATGAGGTACCACCAAAACTAGTTGTGGATTGGAGTAAACAGATAGCTTCGGGTATGCAATACCTTCATTCACATAAAATCATACATCGCGATCTCAAATCACCCAATGTCTTAATCGGTCATAACAATAATCTTAAAATATCCGATTTTGGAACGTGTCGTCAATGGAATGAGCGCAGTACACGAATGTCCTTTGCGGGTACCGTCGCATGGATGGCCCCGGAAATTATCCGCAATGAACCATGTTCAGAAAAAGTGGATGTTTGGTATGCACTATCATTTTATATAAATCATTTTTTAAAACATTTTCTTTTTATAATAAATCAAATGTTATATTTAAAATGACAGGAGTTTTGGCGTTGTTCTTTGGGAGCTTATAACATGTGAGATACCCTATAGAGATGTTGATTCATCTGCAGTTATATGGGGTGTCGGAAGTAACAGTCTGCATCTTCCTGTGCCTACATCGTGTCCCGACGGCTTCAAACTGCTCATGCGACAGTGCTTTAGTGCAAAGGCACGAAATCGGCCGTCATTTAAGAACATTCTGATGCATATCGACATTGCTGCGGCTGAATTAATTGACATTCCTCCCGAACTGCACTATAAAATGCAATGTGAATGGAGAGATGAAATAAAGAATTGTCTCTTAAGAATGAAACACGATGGAAGACACATGTCGAGTGATGATGACGAAGGAATTTTGATAAAGAAACGTAAAGAGGAATTGATGCATGCTCAGGATATAAGAGAGCACTATGAACGCAAATTAGAGAGGGCCAACAATTTATACATGGAACTTACAGCATGTATGTTGCAATTGGAACAGAGGGAAAGAGACTTAATAAAAAGGGAAAGTGCGGTGATGGGAGGAAAGGGTCAGAGTAAAAGGAAAATCGTCGAACCATTAATAAGGGCGGCACAGGAACGGAGCAGTAATGAACGCATCACACCCCACAGAAGTGACTCTCAAATGGACAGTCCCATCAGAAGTGATTCGACGTCATGTCATGGATCCGCCAGAGCCAGAATTAAACGGACGCGTCAAAGACGAAGCATCAATTCGCATAATGGAGTATCATCGAATTATTCGTATGTTCAAAGCCAACAGCAGCTCAATTCACCGATAGCCATAAACGGAGCAATAAATGATTCATTAAATTCATATTCTCATTCAGAAATGAAAAGTTTTGTCGATAATGAAACTCAAACTGATTATTGTGTGTTTAGTCAGTCAGAGACTGATTTGGTCAGTCCATGTTTATCAACGTTAAGCCCAATATCTGCGATGGGACGTGCCGAAACTGTAATTGAAATCGGAGATGATTTGCATATTCGGGGAATACCAAAAACTAGTACCACATCGACATTTGATTCAGGGTATTGTGACAGCCAAAGCTGTCTTTCGACCCCAACAGCACGTACGAATTATGACCGTAGCCCCATAACGCCGATTTCTGTTAAATCTGATTCTATTGAAACGGATACTGATGATACGAATCGAAGTAAATTTGCAGCTAAACAAAGGTGTTCAATGATGTCGACACAAAACACAGTCCCTTCTTTAAGCAGTATCGATGAAAATGGTGTCTTTAGTAATGCTAATGATAGCATTGATAATTACAATGTGGTAATAGTCAGAAGGAATAGTATCACGAGTCCAGGAAATAGCCAAAGAACACTAACAAATAACGAAAATTGTAATAAAACAAATGAAAAACATCCTCCGCCCGTAGCACCGCGACGCATGTATCATCACACAAAAAATAGCATTTCAAAGAATGCACATGATTCGAGTTCTGAAGAAGAAGGGGCTGTCGACAGTGACGATTATCGGAGACATCCGCCATCGCATTTAAGATGCAATGGATACACTCAGCATAGATTTAGCGGCCAATCAATTTCAACATTAAGTTCTGATGGTAATTTGTCAGATGAAGAAGAGGGAAACACTAGTGAATATTCTAGTAATCATGCTGACATGGTTTCGAGTCTTTCAAATCCCGATTTAACGAATGCAAATGTTGAAAATAGTCACAAACATAATCTTCAAACAAAAGTATGCTTTTAAAATGTGTGTTTTTATATTAATGTTAATGTTTAGATGCCATCGACACCCCATTCACTTACTTCGAGTGTGTCCACAACAAACACGACGAATTCGGACACTGATGATGTCTCAAATGTCACTGTCGCCACATCCTATTTAATGACCCAAAATCAAAATCATAATAAAGAATCGGCCGTAACATCACAATCATCGGAATCATCATCACAAATTCAACGTTTAAATGAAACTACCGTATGGTGATAAATTTAGCTCATTTTAGCATTACCCTAATAAATTGTTTAATAATTATTTATTATTATAAATGATAATTTAATGCAATTTTATAACTTATTTAAGACTCAATTATTGTTATTTTTATATGTTATTATTGTTTTTAATTAAATTATTATTACAATTATTTTGATCCTCATACTCATGTACCTAAAAAGTTAACATTCCATTGTAAAGGTGAAGGGCTTTATTTTTATTTTAATATTTATTTATTGTTTTTAATTATAATCATTGTGCAGTATTATTTTTGTTATTACAGCATCGGAAAGAACCTAAGGCACGAATTACAATTGAATTGGTGTATGACATTTAATTATATATGTATGTTATATTCAACTGTAATTCGTGTCTTCGGTGCTTTCCTCTGCTATAAAGAGGCATCTGTTATAAGAATTCAAAAAATATTTATGTAATTAAAGAGTGATAATATAAGTTTTTCATTTAAAAAGTAAATTATAATCATTTATTCATTTATCACCATTATTATATGCATTTATATTATAATATAAATATTTATAATGATTATAATTCACATTAAAATATCAGAATTATCAAATATCATGTAACATTATAACAGAAACAATCATTGTTAAATTTGAAAATATCACCATTACATGATTTACATTTATTGTATATCATTGTAATTGTATATTTAGAATTATAATTAAACATATAATATAAGGATTTATTAATAAAATCATTTAATTGAAAAATTAATTAAAAATTGACCATCACATGAATTGGATGCAAAACCAATGAAAAGTTTGAAAAACTAATGAATTGCATTTAATTTGAAAATTAATTTTTTAAAATAATATAACGATTATTTAATTATGTGATTATTATCGAAATAATGTATATTTAGAAAATAATCAATTTTTTCAATTATCATCTTTTCATTGGTTTTGAGTGTATACGATGAATGATTTAGTTGCGATTCGCAATCACTACAATTCGCAACCATTGTGTTTAGGAATTATCTTTTTAATCTGACACCTGTGAAAAAGTACAATCCGTACTTTCAGAGCCGATATAATTCGCAGAATAATATATATATATATATATATATATATTGAATGAATATTAATGAATATAAATTTAATTTTCTGCGAATTATAATGGCGGCGAATCTCAACTTTAACATGGTGAAAGTGTATAATAAAATGATTGAAAAATGGTTAAAAGAGCACGTGACATTCTACGTTCGCATTGAATTTTATAATTGAATTTTTATTTATAATTAATCGAAATGTTAAAAAAATTGATGGGTTAAAAAATAGTTAATAAATAGTTAACTCATTTCTTCTGATTAATTAATGTAAATATTCTAAAAGTATATAATGCGCGATATTTAATAAAATTATTTATTTATAAAATTATTGAAATGTTAAAACATAATTGTTTTATATTTTTAATTTAAATTACAAAATTACAATGGTGATTAGAATGTGCTCAATTTTTTTAATGATATAAATGTAAATTTAAAAAAATTTAATTTTAGAATAAATGAGGGAATATGTGTGATCATTGCGTAGTGTTAAGAACGGTCCCGATTATTCGATCTGAAAGATTTTAGGGCATTTTTAAGTAAAATACATATTTATAATTATTATAATGAATATAATATGTTAAATAAAACATTTTCAAAATTATAATTATATATAATAAAAATTAATAATAAAATGGAAAAATCAATTCAATTGCATTATAACATAATTATCTAAAGCACGTACTGAACACCATCGTAAGAAACTGTTCATATGATATATGAATGAATCCATCTCTGTCCTCATCTTTAGTACTGAATTCCGATGTGAGAATCTGAAGCATGATGCAGATGCGTATGAAATTATCGAATGCGATACCGTTACGATTATTACGATCGAAAACGCGTATTAAAATATCAAAGAAATTATCCGATAATCGATACCCAAATGTGGTGATGGCATTTTTCAATTCATGTTTATCGATCACTCCCGAATTATCGCCATCGAATGACCGGAAACAGTTCAGCCAATCATTTATGTACCGCCATAACTGAGAGAATTCATCGAAAGACATATTCCCTGTGTTATTACGGTCGAACATCCCCATCATGAGCTTTATCGTTTCCAAATTAAACGGTTCCCATGTACCATTGGACAGAGCCTTCTGAAGCTCCGTGCAGTTTATTTGACCGCTGCGATCAGTGTCTATTTTATAAAACGTATTCCTTAACCATTCAATATCCGGCATTTGCGACATTTTTCTCTTTTAATAATCACTTAATTCACACGATCAATTTAATGACACTTTAACTAAAGCCTAATAAATGATTGTTAATGACTAAATTGTTAAATAACGTGATAATATGACGTGTAATAAACTGTTACTGTATTAGTAATAAACAGTAATTATGGTGAAATTTGTTTATAGATATGAATCATCATGAATCATGATTCAATCATGTGTCATTCATCCATAAATATGTGTATATTTTATACATAAATAAAATATGTTTAAAAATAAATGATTAATAAATAACAATAAAACAAATCACGAATGTATTAACATTGAGTAAAATGTTAATAATTATAATGATAATCGAATGTTTTAAATGACAGTGCCGTTAAACTGTTATTGGGTTAATGAGAGTTATAATGAGAGTTATGATTACGTATGATTCTATGTCATCGTGAAACCGGTACTAAAACTCAATATGACTGAACCATACCATAGCATACCATATCTTAGTGTATATCGTATACAATACATGTATATGCGTATCTCAATTGCGACATTTCCAATGAAAGCACTTTTCAAATGTCATTAACATATGAATATGAAATAATGGACCATTTTTGTCATTATTAATGTAATAATTTTAATTTAATGATTTTTATATATAAATATTTATTTTAATTAATTTTTTTCATAATTTTTCATTATAATTTAATATGAAATTAATTAAAAATGATTTTATAAAATGATAATTAAATTGAAACGTAATTTATGGAAATGCGTTATTCATTCATTGCTTCACACATTTCCACTGTGAATGCTTTTTGTGAATATGATAAAAATTAAATTTAAAAATGTAAATTCCAATGTTTTAATGATATTAAATTGAATATTTTAGAGTAAAATGAGTAAAGAGATCACCACAGTTTTTGATTTGGAATTAAACGATGGAATGTGTCACCACAGTGATCACGATCTTTATTCGGATCACGATGATGACGATGACGCAATTATAATGGATCATGAGGTTTTTGAGCATTTAATTGATTTATTGATTTTAATGATGATTTAAGAGATGAATTAATGATGATTAATGAATGTTTAGATCGCGAATTATGAGCCCGATATGAGTTCACTAATAATGTGTGAAGAGAATGAGAGTGTTGAATTAAGTGAATCGACAGTGAATCCGGGAAAAGAGAAGACATCGACAAAAGACTTTGAATTACTTAAAGTGTTAGGAAAGGGCGGATATGGGAAAGTGTTTCAGGTCCGGAAAGTGACGGGAAAGGACTCCGGGAAAGTGTTCGCTATGAAAGTGCTAAGAAAAGCGACCATAGTCCGCAATCAGAAAGACACGGATCACACTAAAGCCGAACGTAATATATTAGAGAGCGTTAAACACCCGTTCATTGTCGATTTAATATACGCATTTCAAACCGGAGGTAAACTCTATTTGATTCTCGAGTATTTAAGCGGAGGTGAATTATTCATGCATCTCGAGAGAGAGGGAATCTTTTTAGAGGATACCGCATCCTTTTATATCTCAGAAATTATCTTAGCATTGGAACATTTACATAAATTGGGAATTATTTATCGCGATTTAAAACCCGAAAATATTTTACTCGATTTTCGGGGTCACGTGAAATTAACCGATTTTGGCCTTTGTAAAGAGGCCATTCACGATGGAAGAGTCACGCATACGTTCTGTGGTACCATTGAGTATATGGCGCCCGAAATTTTAACGCGAATCGGACACGCACAGGCGGGTCAGACACTAGTTTATTGCTATTTTATTAACATAATTATATTAATATGAAATGATCATTTTATACATATTTATTTAATGCATGAATGATGAAAGTATTTCACGAAATTAGAGCTAAAATGAGATTTTTTTATTTATATGAATGTATGATAACTCTTTTAGCATTTAAAAGACAAATATGTATGTTAAATAGTTTAAGGGTGTGACAAAAGTTTATTTATAGATAAGTATTATGTAACATGTGAGTGCTTTTGTTTGTTAATAGCTGATTGGTGGTCATTGGGGGCATTGATGTATGACATGCTCACGGGAGCACCGCCATTCACTGCTGAGAATAGGAAAAAAACGATCGAAAAGATCCTCAGATGTAAACTAAATCTACCCCCATATTTAACACCTGATGCTAGAGATTTAATACGTAAACTATTGAAGCGTCAGGTGACACAGCGTCTTGGATCGGGTCCCGATGATTCGTATCCAATTAAAAGACACAATTTCTTTAGACATGTAAATTGGGAGGATGTCGTGGCACAGTGTGTAGAGCCGCCCTTTAAACCAATGCTTATGGGTGATGATGATGTATCACAATTCGATACTAAATTCACTAAAATGCCCGCAATTGATTCACCTGATGATTCATCATTAAGTGAAAGTGCAAATATGGTATTTTTTGGCTTTACATATGTCGCGCCCTCAGTTTTGGAAGAAATGCATCGTCCGTTTGTGATGAAATCGCGTTCACCACGAAAAGTGAATACCCATTTTATTACGCACAATCAATGTCATGATGAACAAATGGATTGTACTAATTACGTGCGATCATCGCCAAATCAAAGTCATACCCTCAATCGTAATAACGAACCTCAGCGTTCACCATCACTCCCCGTAAAGACCATGCGTAAAGTACGACACATTTAATTCATTATTACATTGAATTTCAATATTTTTAAATATTAATTTCTGTTAAATTTTAAACTGAAAATTATTTCATAAATAATGATGCCATTGATTTATCTTTTTACAGCTCCAACTTTGACATTTGTGAATTTTTAGGCGTTTTAATGATAATTAAAATTATTTATCTAAAAATTAATATTATATATATAAAAATGAAATATATATAAATAGTGCCTATGATTATAATTATCAAATTTAAAAAACATTTTAAAATTTAAAGTAAATTATTAATATATTTCAACAGAGGGATTACCGGTGATTGAATGATTGAAAAGTTATTGAGATTAGAGACGGATTTTATTATCAATTAACTAATCTAATGATTAAGTGAATTGTATTGTGAATGCTTTTTGCTGTACCTATTGATGTATTATCACCATATGTAACTATCCTCTGTTAAGTTTTATAAAATATTAATTAAATATCAATTTTATTCCTAAATTTTGTATCATTATATAGTCATTAATTTGTTTGTTATTAACAATTATCACACCATAAAATTTTTAAAATTTCATTATATAAATAATTACTTTTAAATATTCATTTATTATTAATGTATTCATGAATCTATCACATTCAGTATTTTAACAAAAAAAATGAATTAATGTCAATGAATTAATGATGAATAATAATTTTAAAAAATGATGTTAAAACGCGTGTGGCGTTTAAGTGTTTCGATGATAATTTCTTATCATTTCACGCGATATAATATCGGCTCTGCGCGTGGGTTCAGGCACTTTATATTTGCAGCATAATAATACGCTTTTAATCGCTGTTTCCAATGAAATGCGATGTCCGATGGAAACAAATATTGGTTTTTTACATGATTCCGATGTAATAAGAGCCGCGCCTACAATTTTATCATCATCACGGGGGTCGTATAATGCAATTGATTCGCCTCTTTTAAGATTTTCATATTTCTTTTTAATATTACATTTGTCATTAGCATAATCCAAATAAAAGAGGTTTTTCGCCGCACCGATCGTCGGCGTATCAATTAATACCCCGAAATGAGACGCACTCCCGAATTGGCGCGGATGTAATATCCCTAAACATTCATTTAATCTTTAAAATTATAAATTAAACTTTTTTAATATAAAGTTATTTTACGGAATTAATGATTAAAAAATTTTCCATCATATTAAATACACATCATAATTAACCGTATCAATAATTTATTAAATTTATTAATAAATAATTTTTATCACATTAATGTAAAATAAATATTAACATAATCTATATTTTATAAGAGAATGAATTATCATTAAATACAAATTGAATGTCATTAAACCTTTTTACTAATTTTAGTTCAGAATTACTTTTGTAAAATTACTAATTATTATTAAATATTATTGTTAAATGCATTTAATGATAAAATTTATATTAAAATTGTATAAAATTAGCATTTTAAGCAATTTTCTGTAAACATTTTCCATTAATATATAAATAAAATTAATATATTTTAATGTTAATGTTTTTGTGTATTCATTACCATCATAATTTAGTATAAATATATAGAAAATGTATAAATATTATGGACGATTTTGTAACACGAAAAAGAAAAAATAAATAAATGTCAGAGTTTTTTATATACTGATAAAATTCAATATTTAAAAAATTATTTTTAAGATCTAAAATTTTAAAATTTTGAATAATTTTTCGAATAAAAATCAAAGGGGTGATTAAAGGAAAAAATTGTATAAAAAACATTGGAATTTCGAATTTATTTCGGACTTTACCCTAATTTCGGAATTCCGAAAAAATAAATGCGCCTCAAAATGCTTACACTTAAAAAACTTTTCCGAGAGATATATTGTAATTGAATAGGGATATGATTGTGCTTTTTATAGAGGGCGCAACGCATGTCAAAAACAGAATCATATCCCTATTCAATTACAATATATCTCTCGGAAAAGTTTTTTAAGTGTATAAAAGTATGATTCGTGCATAACCACGAAATTCCGATGGATTCAGTTCACTAAAACCCATATCAATGGAAAGATATTTTTACACAGAATCCAATGATATCGCATGAACTATTTTTATATATTCAAAAAAAATATTTTCACTTAAATGTGCAAAAATTGCCATTTTTAAATTTTTTAAAATTTTAATACAATTTTTATCACGTGATTAATTCACGTCAATAAATCTATAGAAAAACAAAACTTCAGCTATTCATTGATAAAACTGAAAAAAATTAAAAATTTAATATCCTTTAAATGAGAGCCTATTTATTTTATGACTAAACTTTTTGAACACATTGTATCGTATGTAAACCTTATAACATACTATCCATATCATGCGTAATTTTGTTGACATTTGTACATACAATTGTATGTGCATAAAATTGTGCACAGAGTCCATTTCATAGTTTAAAATACTGTATAATAATAAACTCTAAAAATAAAGTACGAAATGAGTGTCTAAATATAGAAATATAAACCTATCATAAGGCTATTATATCGTGAGGTATATTTTGCTTAAACCCCCATAGTACTCTCTATTCATAAATTTACCGAAAGTAATATCTGTCATAATATTTACATATAATATATTGGCAATGATCTGTTCAATGATTAAATGAGAATCATATGAATATAATAAAATATTAACCGTTTCCATCGATGATCCAAATTTGCGGTAAAAACTCAGGATATAATCGCTTTAAACGATCATATTCTTCGATGAAAAATGGTATTTCACGATATGCTAAAAACGTGGGAATATACGGTTCGTTCATTGTTACAAATGAATAATGTGAATATATTAATTGTAAATCGTTATGAATGTCAATGACGGTACAACAGACACATGCTTTCGTATTATCCTTTTTAAGGAAAGAAATGTCCATTCCCCCGATCTTTTCTATCACTTTCATACCCGTGTCTTCTGTCATCACCTTTCCTCTTAACATTAACTGCTCATTCGTCCATAATCTTATTTTATCATCATATTCACCGTTAATCATTATTAATCACTTTAAAATAATTAAATTTAAAAATGAAAATATTGCATCATTTAAATAGAACAGTACTAAAAGGGACTGTCCATAAATTACATTTCTCATTAAAAATTTGTAATTATAACCTATGGTTAAAAAGATTGGGTCCTCATAAATCACAAGAAAATTGTCAGCATATTACAACAGCATATTGTAACACAAATAATGGTATGACTTTACCTGATCCTCTCTACAGATGAACACGTGATTTCCTTACATTGGGGATGTTAGGTTAGGTTAGGTCTACGATTAGCTATCATTTTCCCGTGTTCATCTATAGAGAGGGTCAGGTAAAGTCACACCATTATCATATAAAAGTATTTTAAATTAAAAAATGTTTTTATATAAAATGAGAATGTGTCTCTAATTATGTACAATTTTTTACTTAATTATCATATGTAATTTTAAAATTATTTCACTTTTCTTAAAACATATTAATCATCACGATTATAATGTATAATAATTTTTCAATTATAATTAGAGCCACAAATCTACGGGATTATCCCGATTAAGATGGTGTCTCTTAAAGTTCGGGAATTTAGTGGTTATG
>JAQIXB010000906.1:0-13174 GCA_034697405.1 Mesoplophora pulchra | reverse complement strand
TAAGCTTAGGTGCATTCATATTAAATGTTACATTATGTTTTAATAATATTTAGCTGTTTTTGTAAGTGTTATAAATAAATAAATGAAATATATTAAATTAAGGATATGATGAGGAAAATATGGACATTTAAAAAATCGAGTATGTTGTGAAATAACGGGTAAGGTTTGCACTAGTACATATATTACAATATAGATATTGACAGTAAAAAAATATTAGAATTTACTTTTTGATTTATGAAAACTTTTTAATTATGATATAATTTAAATAAATTAAATTTAAATCAAAAATAAGTCAATTATCATCATAAATTATAATTATTACATGACCCTAAATCAAAATTACACGTTTCAAACGCATCATTTAAATGATAATAGATTTTAATGCATTTTTATTTTCATTGATATGTTCATTATGATGCATCATTTTAAATTCATGATTTAATTTTTTTAATGTATATTATGCCTAAATTTTAATTAAATCATAAAAATTAATTTCGAAATTTTACGATTATAAAAAATTACAAAAATTCCAAATTTTGAAAATTCCTTTTTTTTGTTTTAAAAACAAATTTATTAAAAAATAAAAAAAATTTTCGCGCATTTCTTATGTTTTTAAAATTTGAAAATATATTCAGTTATTATTTTGATATCCCTTAAAAAATATCAAAAAACAATGACACTCTAATTATAATTCAGTAAATCCCCGTATATACTAAATAATAAATGTATATTTTATTTGATTTACAAATTATTATTGTAAATTTAGAACTATTTTTTCCTCTGAATAAAAATAGCATGCGCCATATTATAATTTAACATAATATTTCATATTTCCCAATTTAAATGAAAAAATTACTCATTTTGTTAAAAGCTGTAAATATATTTAATTAAATTTATAAAATAATGGGAATAAAAAATTGAATTTTATTAATTGAATATCCTTTATAAATAGTTTGTGTGTATACAGAGGGTGCAAAGTATTAGGATATGAAAAATTTTTAAATAAAGATTGATTTCTATCAATAGGCTATAGTTTGATGATACACGTATTTGTATATTTAAGACACTTTTTGTATTATTATTTGAGCAAAGAGCTATTAAGCATGGGCGATTATAGCGTATATTCAAAAATTGTCTTAAATACACAAATACGTGTAATAATATATTAATAAATTATTTAACATCATAAAACTATATATTTGTTAATGAATCATCATAATAAATATAATTATTAATTATTATCATTACTTTCATTATAAAAATATTATTTTTTAATTATTAATATATATTTAATTACTTTTAATATACTAAATTATGCCCAAATAATAATTTCGTCATTCTCTGTATACTTAATCATTGGCTTAATAATAGTATAATATATAAATATGAATCAAAATCAATATTTAAAAACGCACGTATTATATTAATTATGTGCATTTTTAAATATTAATCTCAAAAAAAATTTTTAATTAAAATTAATTAATAAAAAAATATTTATAAAATAAATATAAATGTTATGAAAATAGTAATGTGAGAAAATGTGAACATTCACCCGTACTCAATTTGAGAGTATGTTTAATGATAAATATATTAATTTCATATGAAAAATGAATGTTTTAAAAGAGTTGAGCTATACCTTTATGAGCCAATATAAGGGAAACCATGAAAATATTATGTCAGAAAAGAATTCCATCACACTGAAGAATGCATAAACGACCCAATACGTGAGCCATTTTGTGTCATCATCCTTTATATGTGATTCCAGTGCTACGACCCTATGCTCATCATTAACACATCATTAATGTCTTAAAGCAATTCACAGAATCATACTCACGATGCATACGCCGGATATATAAAGCCTATGGCATTACATATGAATTCTGCGAAATATCCAAAGATCATATAAACGGAAATCACTCCGATAATACCTTTAAAATTACATCATTATATTAATACATAATTTAATTTCATTCATTGTCATTATGCATAAATAAAATATAAATAAAATGCATAAATATATGAAAAGAATGCAGAGACAAACCCTGTGCGATGTATACTCTCTTAACATTCGTCGTTTTTTCAATTTTATCGAAAGCATCACCCAAACGATTCTTTTTATGTAAAAACACATTTAATTCTGAACATATCTGATTATAATATGACGCCATTTTTACTCTGAATACAAATGATACTCTTATATTTTCATTTAAATTAATTATTGAAAATTTACCTCAAAAATTGAATTAATTACTTAAAATGACTTTGTATTTTGGAAGACTCTAATGGCATTTACATGTACATATTATAGTGCATTTGAGAATGGCATTGAAATATCCAATGATAATACGAAAAATATACAGACGGTGACGACAGAGGTCACCATTATCTTTATCTTTTTCCAAATTTTATCATAAATTAAGACTTTAGTATTCCTCAAATCACTAACTTTTAATGAATAAAATTATCATAATTAAATTCAATCATTAAATTATTTTTTATTTTTATTAATATAAAACTCTTTATAAATTACAATTATTAATTTATTTATTAAAAAATAAACATATAATTAAATGAAAATATATTAATATAAAAAATGATATTTTAACCGTATGATTATTAGATATTCACAGACTAAATAATAAATAAAAATTAATGATAAAAATAAATAAGAATTTAACTGAAATAACATTTCTGAATATTAAAGTGAATATATTTGAAATTAATGTTTACCTAAAATTTAAATACGATTTAAAAATGATACAATAAATGTGAACGAAAAGTAAATATGACAGTATTGTGACAATGGACGTGTCATATGATGATAATGATTTTATTAATAATGATGAATATTCACATAAATACTATAGACTTTTGAGGACATACGATGCTTTAAAATTGGATAATGAAAGACTCATTAATAACATATGTCAAATCAAACGATTGATTCAGAAATACCAATGCCAAAGACGGTATTTTAAATTAAATTTTAATCATTAATTAATTTTAATTTAATTTTCAATTTTAGCATTTTAATTAAGAGATTAGAAAAGCATAATGATAATTTTCGTGACATTAATTATCCTCTCTTTTTAGAGGTATGAATATTAATTGTGTTTTTAATAAAAAAAATTAAAAATTTTATTTTAATATTACAGAATGATGAATCTGTTTCCATATCGTGTTTTAATGCAAATATTAAATCAAATATTAAATCGAAAAATAAATCATCGAAAAAATCGAAATCCGATAATTAAAACATCAATGAATAAATCATTTCTAAAATTTCCATTTTTATCATTTATAAATTCTTAAATCTCAATATTAATAAATTATTTTTTATGAAAAAAATATTTAATTTTAGATATTAATTTTGTTATTTTATTATATTTTTATTTAAAATATAAATATGAATGTCATTGAATAAGAATATGCCTAAAATTGTCAATCATTTCATATTAAAATTCACATATTAATGTATTTTATTAATTTAATGATTATATATAAAATTTGAATTAAATATTCGAATGAATATTAAACATATACATATACGATATATATAATATTATATAATATTATATAATATTATATAATATTATACAGGGTGTTTTTGGGCATCACTAAATATGAAATTGCAATTATTCTAAAAGTATAAGGAATTTCTGGGAAATTATTTTACTAATATTTAAAGGAATATCTGCCATTTAATTATTTACATAAATGTTTTAAAATTTAAATTTCTAAATAATTTAAAATATTTAAGAAACACATAATGAAAGTGATATAAAATTTTAAATTTTATGGAAATAAAGTTTTTTTGATCATTCTGTATATTAACCATATCATGTGATATACCATTAGATTCAGTTTTAAAATATCTTTAAAATGATATATCACATGACGATACTGAGTGATTAACAAAAATATTTTTTTTGTATAAAAAATTAAAATTTTATACATATTTTGCGTTTTTTGGTATTTTAAATTATTTAGAAATTTTAATTTTAAAAACTTTATGCAAATAATAAGTAAATGGCAGATATTCCTTAAAATATTAGTAAAAAAATTTGCCCGAAATTCTTTATACTTTTAGAATAATCGCAATTTTATATTTAGTATAACCCAAAAAACAAAGAGTAGATATATATAACTATATTTATATGTATTATTTTTAAAAATTAAAAATCAAAAATATTTTTACATATCCATGTATTATTAGTTCATATAAATATAATTTTTAATGAAATCAAATATTTCATTAAAAATAATTTCATTTTTAAACATACATTTATACATTTTAATTAAATTAATTGAAAATCGCAAATAATTTAAAACATAATTTAATTTATTAATTTTTATAATAAAATACTATAAAATTATCTCAAAATAATGAATATAAAAGTGTAATTTAAACCCAATAATGGTGTTTAACATTCGTACATAAATGAGTTAATGGATCGGCACTCTCATTATTGCACAGTGAATCGTTATTTAAGTGATGAATGCAATTATTTGATGATAAACAATGATTACAGTGATGTGATGGAATGGGATTGTTTAATGATGATGGTAAATAAAGGTCATCGTCAGTCCATGGGACTTTCCTCATCGGTGTGCCCATAAGAGAAATGCCGTCCCCCAAAGGTCTGTTCGAAAAGTCATTTGCAATGTTCCCATGGCTTAGGTTTGAATGATGAGCATTAAAGCAATTATCTTCGTAATAACGCGGTAATTTAGATATAAGCGAAGAATTTGGGCCCCAAATTAATGAATGTGAATTAACCATAGAATCAGCACCAAAATAAAGAGATGGCGGTGGTAATGGAAATGATGGTGAATGAAGAGGTTCGCGCGGTTCATCTGCAGCCGCTCCGCCCCCTCTTAAAGGGTCGATAATTCCCTGACATGATCGTGGAGTTCCCGTGCGGCTCCGCATGTCCATCGCACTGCAGTTAGTGCTTTGTGATGGTGATGTCGGAGGTGCTAACGGTACACCATCATTACAACGTCCATATCCGGTTTCCATTTCAGATACTGATGGTGTACTTCGGGGTGAAAAGCGATTGGTCATTACCATTAATTCGCCGCCATAGTCACTTCCCGGTGGTGACTGATTAGTTACCGAAGATGCTCGCATCTGCATATTTATAGGCTGTGATTTGTTAATAACGGATGTATTTCGTCGTGAATTATTACACGTCTTAAATATAATGATGAATATCAAAGTCGAAATAAAAAGTGTGATGATCATAAACGCAATTAAAAGATGATCGCGCGTAATGATTATGCTCAAATAATTGAAATCCGCCGGTGACTGTAATACTTCAATTTCGTTATTAGAAACACTCTCAAATATTTTACTTTTATTACTTTTATCGTATTTTACTGTGGAAACTAAATTATCATTTATTATATTAATGACTAAATTACCGACAGCGGTTTGCACATTATGCGCTCTAAGCTCATATTTTACTATGTCCGTTAATATTTCGTTGGGATATGTTAAATCCAAATTACTAAAAGCGGTGTATATTATTCTATTATTAAGTACATCATCATGTGTAAACTCAAACATTTCATTCATTTTATCGTTTCGTTTTTCCAAATTTTTTGTATTCATTTTTTCATTAATTCTCTTTAAATGACCATATTTTGTATATGATATCACTTTAAATTTCGGATTTGAATTCGTTGCATATGCCAATTCACTGTAATAATATTAAAATTTATTAAAAATTATCATATTTCAGCATTATTTATGTTATTATGTAAAAACATATCACATATACACTATATTTAGTATTAATTGCCATTATTGCATTTAAATGTGTATCATAAATTATGATTCATAATTTTGCATTAATACACATGCTCAAAACTATCATATTGTGTATTCATGATACACATTCGAATACATTAATGGCAATAAATACTAAATATAGTGTGATATTAATCAAATTAAAAATTATAAATACAACAAATTGTAGTATTTACAAATTACAACAATTTACATATTTTTAAAAGTTTGTAAAAAGTAATAATAGCTAGTAATAGCTAGTTAATAGTTAGTTAATAGCTAGTACCTGGCGTCGATGTATTCCGTAGAAATAATTGTTTTATGTCCGGGAATTGCGACCAAAAATGGTTTTCGCGCTTTAATTAGCGGCTTTACTACAATTGAAACGGTGACATTATTAATTGCCCTTTCACCTTCATCATGATTGCTACTAGATATGTCTACTATAAAACTATCTTTGGAACTTTTATTGAATTGCATATAACAGACAGAGAATGAATTAATCTCATTTTGGGTAAAATGATCTTTAACATTGTCATTGACCATAATAAACCCGTGAATCGGTTGTTCTTTAATCGAATAAAAGATCTTCGCTTTTCCATCATTACTAATGGTGCCTAAATTTTTTTCAGTAATAAATGTCTTTACAGATCCTTGAGTCAAATATACTGTCGAATAATTAAATAGTTTAAGTGTCAATTGATGTATCAAAATAGTAAATGGGAATACATTAGTACAATGAACATAATGCGAATCGTAATTTGAGTCTCTATTTGGACACGAATAATTACCGTCCCTAATTCTTAATTTAAGCTGTTGGAGTGTGGTACTACTACCGTTATGCTTAAAGTATATTTGCTTTAAGTTAATCTGATTCTGTGTGAACGATTTTATTGGAACATCATAAGGATCTAATATAAAATATCCCATTCTATCATCAAAAGAATCAGAAATCACTTCATATATGATGTCATTTGGAAGACCATCATCATCACGTGTATTTAGTATCGAATTACTAATGAGTTTCTTTGAGCCTTCGACAATACTAATACGGGGATTATGCGTTAAAAGTATTGGATATTCATCATTTACTGTAAATATTAAAAAAATTAAATTCCATATTCACATTTATACCTTAAATAATACATCATTTACTTAAATATTAATGTATTAAATACTTTTTAATGTTTAGAAACATTCTCCAAAAGTACAGCTTTAGTTAATGCAGTGTATTATTAACAATAATTTAGATCTGTGATTTTGCCCCAAACCATTTATAAATAATGTTTATTAATAGTATAAAATTTTGCAAATAATGAATCCCCACAAAATTTAGATAAAACACAAAAACTCTAATAAACTTCTATTGTATTATTGTTACACATCATACTTACACATTTGCGGGAAATTCCACTTTTTTATAACAAAAGATATTTGAAATAATTAAGATATAAGCACTGATCATGTAATAAAATGTACTTTAAAGGCCATTTACTGTGTATCCTTGTAACATTGGGACAGGGCGTGTCTGATTATCGTCCTATTTATTGACTATAAATATGCCTATGAATAGGACGAAAATCATAGACACACCCTGTCCCAATGTTGCAAGAATACACAGTAATGTTATTATTTTTGAAATTTTTCCGACAAATTCCCCTTTCTCCTCTTTTTTCCTCTTTTTTCTTATTATCTTTTTACTCTAATCTTTGCACCGAATTTTGTACTTTTTATTGCAAAATTCTGCATTGCAAATAAGTCATTATGGTAGTAACATGCATAGATTGTAGAGACAGCATGCACTTGAATTTGCTTAATATTTTAAAACATAGCGTGTTAAGCACAATCTATCTCTACGACCTTTGTGATTAACAATAAACTTTGTTTTATTTTTTAAAAATAATTAATAATTAAATGAACACTCAGTATATTAATAGAATACTTATAAATGAATATAAAAGGAAAACATTACCCGGAATGATGCTGATATTTAACGTTAAATTTAACAGTAATATGTCAATTCCATTGTTTAAATATATGCCCATTTCAATGGTGTCGTTAAATGAGTTACTATCATCATGTTTATAGATAAATAAACGCTTATTTAAGGCATTCATAGGAATACTTTTTAATTTACTAATATTATGACCCTCAAATAAAATGAGACCATGGATCGCATTTTTATGAATTTTTAAAGTTAATTTATTGGAAAACCCTTTATACTGTCGTTTTTGCCATTTATTTATGAAATTAGTAATATCAATAACGTTTTCATCGATGATTATGAATTTTCCTTCAGTTACATTAATGGGCCGAACAATTACTAAATCATATAATTCTTTAGGAATTTCATTTTCGACATTTCCAATCGCAATTTCCACAGTAAATTTTACACCTTTCAATGGCTGAACATATGCTGATTCAATATCAATGAGAATTTCATCATAAACAACAGCACCATTAATTGGTTTATTCTGTTCATAGAGAACTAAATTCTGATCGATTTGTGTCTGTGTAAATGACAGTGTACCGATAGTGGATCCATCGGATAATTCAATTAAAAAGCGTCCGTATTTTGGTTCACGTAATATTTGATATGTAAATTTGCGTGTGTTATTCCCATCATTTGTTGATGCTAAAAGATGGTCTTTAGTGACCGATTGTTGCATTCCCGGAAATATATGTAATTTTTCATTCACTAATAAATTAATGACCACAGATTTTGCTGTCACTGTGAAGACATGAGGAGAATCAAAATTAATACCGTCATTGATCTGAAATCGAAATCCGCCCGATAATTCCCCGCTATGCACATACACTATTTGACCATCATCTATCTGTTGCTGAGTGAAACGCTCGATATGTGTTTGTCTATTGCTAAGTGTAATGACGTATCCATTGTTAGGTGTTGATATTTGATATACGATATTCTCATTAACAGAGTCATCATCAGCTGCGGCTAAATTACCATTCGTAATTACTTTATTCGTTCCTTCCCATAGTTCGAGTCCCGTGTTATTTACCACATGAGGAGTTTCATCATTTATTGGCTCAATAATTATATGTATTGTCGAAGGGAGACTTTCTTTGTTCAATTTACTAGCACGAGCTACAATGGTTAGCCAATCTCTAGTTGTTTCAGAACCATCATGTTCATACGCAACTATTCCATTTCTTAATTGAATAAAAGTGAATTCTTTAGTAAAATGTTTACTATCATCAGCATGTGAAATGGTGATTGATCCAAATTTAGGCTCTTCAATAATAAGATATTGATCCATGAAATTGACATAAAAATCATTGGTAATGACAAAATCCTCGGGAATTAATGCAATGCTTTGACCTTCGGTGACGGAAATATTTCTCGTGTTTAATGTAATAATTTTTGAAATGATATTTATATTAATGGTGATGTCTTTTAGTGTCGCGATACCGTTCGTCACATCACACTTAAACATATCATTCCGTGAAATGTTTTTAGCGTCAGAATTAATATGTGCATATTTATAATGAACGATTCTGTCATTTATATCTTTTTGACTAAAAAGTAATAGTGATTCATTATTTTTTATGTGACTTTTTGCATATTCAATTTGATTTAATGATGTTTCATTTGAATATGAAAATGACAGTATTCCATACTTAGGTAATTGTGTTATTAAATACAATATATTTTCTGCATCTACAACTGAATGTTGAATTAATAGTGTATTTGAATCAATAGTAAATAACGTGTCTTCATCTGTAGTAATATTTTCCATATTAATAATATCCAAATAAAAATACGACTGTGGATATATACTAATGTTAAAGTATTGATCTTCGGCTGTTACACGACTGCTCAAATATTCCTCTCCGTAGAGAAATACTAAAAATTAGTGCTAAATTTTAGTATACATACATACACACACATTGTGTTTATATATATTAAAATATATACTATATCGTATGTAAAAGTTATAAGTTACAATTTGTACTTTGCGCTATTTGATACGTTATTTCAATGCGCGCATCAGAGACACATATAAAGTATATTTTTTGATGCGCTCATATCAAATATCGTAAACTACAAATAGTAACTTATAATTTTTACATGCGATAGAGTATATATTGTATATAAATATACAAAAATGAGCCCCTTAATTATAAACTTCGGGACTATTAAAGCATAGTTGATTATAACTAAGTCAAAATTAAAAAGGAAAATAAAGAAAAGCAATTAATTTTACTTAATTATTATTAATTGATAAAAATTATGTCTATAAAATTTTAATAAAATATACTATGTACAAACTTCTAAAAGTAAAAACGTCATCGCGTATGGTTTCTGTATTATCGATAATTTTACTTTCATATTCAACGTTTTCATCGATTAAATCCTAAAGAAATAAACATATATTTATTATATATATATATATATAAAAAATATTTTATATAAGTTAGTGTTGTGAATGAAAAAAGGAAAGGAAAATCATGGGGAAATAGATATTTATTCCAATAATATCATGACAATTTTCATTGGCTGAGGGGGTATACATTACTATACACTACTAGGTGTATAGTATACTAGAAAGGGAAAAGAAAGAAATTTTTGTGAATTTTTCCGTTTACTTTGAAAAGTAACTTTCCTTACTTTTCCGAACCTTATATGGTCATAACACTGCCAGGATTGGGAAGGGATGGAAGATTTGCAAAGTTTCTTTAAAATTCACAACACTTAAATATACCTTCAAAGTAAATCTACTAGTTTCTTTATCAGCATTTATAATAATACCAAATTTAGGTCCGGATGTAATCTTAAAAGTCACATCACTAATTAATAAAGAAAAAAATTAATAATATATATTATATATAAATAAAATATAATAAAAATGAATAATTGTACCTTTTACTTTTAACATTCATATTACTTTCTACTGTCAGATTATTGCATGTGATTAATGCATTTTCTCCGTATTTAACGATGAGTCCTGTATTATGTAACACTCTTATATAAGGTTTTGAGGCTTTAATCTCTAATATTCCCGATGCATAAAATTGTCCATCGGTAATCCAAAGAATAGCCCGACCCTCATCATCGCCATTATGACGGAATAAGATATTTCCTGAGTCTAAATCATGCTGAGAAAATTGTTCTGCGATTTTATTAGGATGATCGATATAATACAAATTACCGTTTGGAATATATGTTTTCGAATATTTAATATCAGACGGTGATGAATCAATGTCTAAATCGATATATTTGAGGTCATCTCCGGTGAGTTTCCTTTCGCCGTTAATTACGACGTGAAACACTTTGTCAATGGTACGGACCGGAGGATTATCGTTTTTCATTTCGATACTTATTTCTAATATCCCGTGATATATAAAATTATTGTGTTCATCTGTAGCCACAAATTCGATACTATCGATAGTATTCTCACTATCATCGTGCATATAAAGCACTCGATTTTCCTTAATATATGATTGACTTATTTGTTGAGGAAACACTTTTAATACATCTGTAAGTGGATCATTGAGTAATTTAAGTGTACCGTGTAGCGGTTGACGTGTAATATTGTACATTATTTCGCCATTATATTCTTTATTAATAGGCTCAATGTGGAAAATGCTAGTAGTTATTACAGCCTTATCTCCTTCTCTCACTACTAGCTTTTTATTGATCAGTTTAATAGGATCAGAAATGCGTCTTTCATACCTAAGACTTAACACGCAATTCATTAAGTTAGTAAATAAATTCTTAAAATATTATTAAATTAACATTATTCTTTAATTAATGCATCAGATTTATCAAAAATTTAATATTAAATTAAATTTTAATGTATACATTTATAGATAATTTAAGGAAATTATTTAGACTAAAGTTATGCCTTTTATTGAATACTTATGTTTCTCAAATACATTCATGTAAATTTATGTACATTTATGTATCATGTATGTATTGACGTTTTAGGGATGTTTTATTATTGTATATATTTTGGTTTATTTTGTATTTAAATCATAATCCATTATTGTCATATTCAGTACCACTAAAAGCACATTCTTATTATATATTATTTTAATTTAAAGAATAATAATTACTCTTTTAAGAGTGATATAAGAATTATTAACATAAAAATAACGGTATATTAATGTTTTTTACCTCAATTATTAATTATTGACCATGTTCATTTATAAGTATAATTTATAGAAAATTAGATAAAAAGATATAATTATGATTAAATATTAATTAAAATTATCAAATAAAAGTATAAAAAATTAATTATTTTAAAAAATGTTAACATATAAAATTTGAATTCGAAATATGGTCTTTTATGGAAAATTTGTTCTTAAATTAGCTCATACTGTACTTTTGTTATAAAATATCTAAAATTTTATAATAAAAATACTTCAGTTTTATATTTAAAATTATCGTAAAGCATTTTAATAAAATAATTATGTTATTATTTTTTAAAAATATATTTAAAATATTTGTTTTAATATATAAAAAAATTAATGACCAAAATTTGGAAAATTAAATGTTCAGAATTTTTACCAAATTTTAAGTATGAAAAAATAATTTAAAATTGTTAATTGACATACTATTATATATATATAATAATTTAATTTTAATTAAAATCCAATTTTTGTAAAACTTCTTTATTCCCCCTTTAGTTTTTTATAATAATAATAATAATTTTATTTAGCATTAAATATCAAAAAACATTTATCAAAAATTATAGGAAAAAAATTTAATTATTAAAATGATAAATTCCTGACTTTTAATTAAAAATTCGAAATTTTTCATTATTATAAAAAAAAATTGGAAAAAATTAAATAAAATTTATTATTAATTAAATTAATTTTATATTTCTAATATTAATGGAATTGACTATACCATCATGTATTATACCATCACTTATTATTATGTTATAAATATTATTTTATATTATTTTAGTAATAATATATAATATATATATAATATGGGATGCATTCATTTTGTCGACAATCACTTTGTCGACAGGTCGACAAAGTGAATAGTATAAATTCATATTATTTTTTTAAAATAAAAATATATATTTTTATTTAATATTATTTTATAATTTTTCTTAAAATTTTATAATTTTGGCAAAAATCAATTTTCACATTCATTACCAAAAATGTTTATAATTTTAAAAATTTCAATTTATTTTTTAAAAAATTTAACACAATATATTACGCTAAATATTCGGGTATATATTCGGGTAATATTATATATTCGGGCAATATATAATTACCCGAATATTATATACACGTATACTTAATACAAATATATTTATGTCAATAAATTTAATTTATGAATTTTATTATTATTAACTAAATATGTTAACTATGATCAAATTTATTTGACAAAATCATAGC
>JAQIXB010000905.1:0-13189 GCA_034697405.1 Mesoplophora pulchra | reverse complement strand
TATTTAAATAATTTTTATTTTTATATTAATTGAAAATCAAATGCATAATTATTTTTAAATATAAAAAATACAAAAACATGATTAAAATTTTATAATTATCAATTTTAATATTTGTTTTATATTTTGTAATAAAAGTGTATTCTTTGATTTAATCATTTAACATATGCATTATTCTCACATTAAACGTATTAAAATATATAAAAATTATAAATTAATATCTAATTAATAATCAAATAAATTAAAGACTTTCGACTTTAACATTGAAATACATGTATTTATTAACATTATATTTATATGCATGCATATCGTCACTTTAATACATTATGCTCCAAATTATTTTAATACTCATGCATTATTAATATGCACTATACCCATAATGCTAAAAATATTTATAGAGAATAGTAACGAATAAAATAATTTGGCACATACGGTATATCATTGTATTTGAAGGATATCCCTATATTTTGTCTCTGAAATATTTATAAATAATCCAAAAGTTATCATTATATAATCATTGTTTTTAAAAATGTTATAAATAATATGATTAATAAATTTCTTACGATCCCTTTCATTACATGGATTCATAAAAATTAAAATTAATATTTTAATAAAAAATATTTTTATGTGCCTTAAAATGGGCATTAATTATTAATTATTATTTTTATTTATTATTTTAATTTTAATCATAATTAAAAAATTTTTAAAAAATTCAAATTTTTATTTATAGTTTTATTTACAAAAATTATATAATTATGCCAATTTATTTAGTGTTTTAGTACAGAGTGTTTTACTTATAAATATACTTAAATTTTGTAATATATTGTTAAATATGATTATTGTAAAACGAACTAAATATTCATTATTATATCGTGTGACTATTCATAATCAAAACTGCGCATATATAAACGTTATATGCGCAGTCCTGATTATGATCATAGTCACACGATATTTATTACAATAAATTTAGTATCATATGCTATAATATTTGCATATTATTTAGTTATTAAACAATAATTATATTTAATAATATCTTACAACATTTAGGTATATTTTTAAATGAAACACTATGTAATTAGTGTTAAATTTAGTATTTTAACAATATTTTGATAATAATATAATGAATTTAGAATCCCATTATTGTGAAGCAATAAAATATGCCATCATATTGTTAGATCACGATTTTAAAAATGCATATATTACCATATGTTTAATTTAATATTATACCATCATTATCATAAAGTTATGTAAAAAATATTTAAATTAAATATTAAACATATTCTTAAATGTCTATTGTTAAATCGCATAATTAAATACGTTAAATTTATAAAATAATAAAAATTATTGCTAAAAATGTCGCAATTAATTAATAATAAAAGAATTAAAAAGTCTTTAATATTCCTAATTATGGTGATAATGATTTTAATGAATTCTCTATCATTATCAGCATCTGAGAGTATCAATTCATTAGTGAATGGATTAAACTGTTCATATCAAATAAATCTGAAAAAATGCGATCATTCATATAAAAGTCTTTTAATGATGACAGTTAATGTGACAGTATATGACCAAAAATTATGCTGTCATTTTTGGAGACTCAACGATTGTCTTAAAAATGCGATAAATGACGCGGAATGTGATCATAATGCGTTTAAAAGCGCCGTCATCATTCTTCATAATCAAACGCATTTCGAAGATATTAATAAATCGAATCTGTGCGTAGATGATTACGGATCAGCTGATGATTGGGGCTGCGGATGGCCCTTTTGGATATGGATCATCATCTTTATCGTGTCCGTTTCTACCGTCTCTTTACTGTGCTGTTGTTTCTGTTCATGGCTCTGTCGACGCTCATAATTCTATCATTTTCATGTATTTTCACATTTTTTATAAATATTCAAAAAATTATTTTATTTATATATTAAAATGCAAAATTCTATTTTTTTAAAATTCATTATAAAATAATTGTTTATTTTATTTAATTATTTAAAAATAAAAAATCATTCATTATAAATTTATTTATAATATTAAAATGATTTACACTTTATTTAGTATTAATTGCGATTAATATTTAAATGTGTATCATAAAACAATTCATGACACACATTTAAATACAATAATGGCAATTATTACTAAATAAAGTGTATTAACAATGAGTATATTGGTATGTGTGTGGATAACGTTTGTTTACCGATAAAAGTGGTCACTATGACCAAACCCGTGGTCACCCGATAATATTATGTATATCAATGGAAAGCTTAGGATTAGTATTTCTATTTGTGAATGCCCATGGGTGCTTTCAATGCTATTATCAGGTAATGAATTTCTTTATATGAATTTTAATTTATGACATCATTTAATTAATTAATTTTTTTTTATTAAATATGTTATCATTACATCTTTTATCATTATATGCTTTTATCATGGGCACATGTTACACCGATTAGACATACTTTAAGCAAAACATTGCTATTTATTTGGCAATTATTTTGTTCATAATGCATGAGATTAATTCATCAGTTCAATTTATTTGTAAATTCTCACATAAACTATGTCCGCTCATTGTAACATAAATTTATAGATTACAATATATTAATATATGTGCCTATTATTAGAATATGTACACGTAATTACAATTAAAATAATTTCTTTATCATTATTTGACTGTGTGTATATATTCTACAGTCAATGAAAATAATCGAAAAGATATTTTGCATTTGAATTTAGTAAAAGTGTTGCAAATTGCTATGTGTGATATTTATAGTAACAGCATTAGAATAATATATAGTAATATATATATATATATATATATATATATACTGTATATTTCATTATCTAGAGGACTGTGTACAAGCACTAGTGCTATTCTATGCGTAAGCATATGTTATGCATCCAGTGACTGTGTTTATATACACTATGTATAGCTTTCCTGCATAACACCTGCGCCGTTTACACGAAGTCACTTGACTTAGAATCTTAGCAAAAGTCCAAGTGACTTCGTGTAAACATATAAACCGTATAAACCTATAGCTCACTTCGATTCAAGTGACTGGTTCTGTTCACACTATTGCTTCATTACGTCATTCACTAGGATTTTTACTAGGATTTCGTGTGTGTGAACGCCGCTTAACGCTTGTACACAGTCCTCTAGATAATGAAATATACTGTATATGATATCCCTTATATTATTTCAATTGACTGTAACATATAATCATTGATTATATTAAAAATAATTTTTATAATTATACATTAAAAATAATTTTAGCATTATATTTAATTAATAAAATATTTAATTATTATTATACATTATGTATTGTATTATACCGTATTATATTATATTTAAATTATCAATATTTTAATTTAATATATTAATTATAATTTTTTTAAATATTATTTTATATTTTTTTGTGAACGGCAATGATGGCTTTACATTCGGGGCAATAATGAGTAAAGTCCTTTGCACATCCAAAGCAAAAGGGGACACAACAGCACGGGACCCTTTAATATAATAATGAATAAAAATTAATTAAAAATTTAATTATAAATCGATTTTTTATCATATAAAATTATAATGTTTATTAAATGTCAATTAAATGACAGTGAAACATTTTCAAAGACATTCTTATATAATGTGATTCTATAAATACAGAAACAAATGAAAAATGAAATCGAAAATCGATTCAATGATCGCATTTTTCATATATTCCTTTATTTATGTGTTAAATCTCTTTATATTTCATCGTTATTCCATTGTTGCAGTGAATGTAAAGCATTAATAAATGTTATTTCAGGATTTTGTTATGATAAAATTTCGTCTTTAGGCTTTAGGCATAGTAAGCTAAGGACTTAAGTTTTAAGATATAAGTGAATATATGCATTTTATTATTCATACGTAAAGTATTAGAGTATCTTCAAAAATATTAGATTAAAACAGCAAAGACCGTATGCGATTGAATTTAAAGTCAATGTTTTTTTAGAATTAATTACAATTAAATTTAATGACAAAAATAATGATGATTTTATTTTGTGTCAAAATATGATCCGTGCACATAATTCAATTGAAACCATGTCTTAAAAGTGTCCCATTTTATGAGAGTGTCACAATATTTCTCTTTTATTTTCACTTTATACGGTTCAAATTCCTATAAATAACACACGGTCTTTCGCGTGTTAAGATACAAATTCATCATAATATTTTATTATCATATTTAAGATGCGCATTTTAAGATCCAAATCTGTTTCTTGAATCAGAAAATCTATGAATAGAGAGTCATTCCCATACATATCTAAAGCCATATCCATAATTCTCTATTTTAAAATATAATCTCTGATATTTTCCAATATATTACATTATAATGCTTTTATAAAATGAGTGTAACATTCTGCGATCATAATATATTGAAATGACATGTGTCACTATAAAGTGATACTATTAAATTATATGAACATTTTTTATGTCATTCTTTTTATTGATTCTTTCAGTTTCTCAATGATTATCTCAAAGATATAATATCAGTAAATAGATCATTAAAACTAAATTTTTTTATATTTTTATATTATTATAATATAATAATATAATTCAAAAAAAATATTTTGACTCAAAATACACACTGAAAATAGGAAATGATAAAAATATCTTAAATTATCGTGTTTACATTATAATATAAACGTATATTAGTAAATTAGATATGCATCAATCCTAACATAGGTCAGAGGCTAATTTTTTATGTTTAAAATATAGTATGATATTCCCCGTTACCTGACGAAATGCCTACAGCCAAAATCACCACATAAAATCACCACAATTGTTTATATCTCGAGTTATAAGTATCCCTGTATCTGCATTTTTATCTATTCTTATATTTTTCTATGTTTGGTTAGGTTGGGTCTTATAATTACGGTCTTATATTTACTTTTATTGTAAAAATTTTAGTATATGGAAACTAGAGATACAGTATGTATAAGCATAAAGAGGCATGTGTGCGCAGAATGATGCTAATATAGCCCGGACCTAATGCGCACACATGCCTCTTTATGATTATACATACTGTATAAGCGATTATATTCATTAATGTTGCATATTATAATATAACATTGTATATTGTGGGTATTTCGGTCGTGGTGATTTTGGGCTGTGGGCATTTCGGGCGTAGTAATTTCAGCTGTGGACATTTTGTCGTAGACCCTTATTAAAGTTATTCATGTTTTGCCTAAATTTTGATGGTATTTCCATATGTGGATATTTGGGTATTTCGTTCTTTGAGTCATATGCTCACAATTTTGGCATTTAATATAAAAATGAAAGTATAATGAAAGTGTACGTACGCGAAGATACAGCTGAGGATACACAATAACCATGCGAAAGTGCCATTTTCTTCTTCGACTTTAGTCATGACCATATGTTGACATAATGGGCATTTCACACGAATCGGCAATTGTCTCACAATTATCGGATTAAATGCGTTCACAGATGCCATTTCTTTAATTTTTAAATATTAAATGATTCAAAAATACTTTTTTATATTAATATTAAAATATCATATAAAATCATATTTATCATTAATTTATATTTATCATTTATATAATATAAATTAAAATTTTGAATTATTTTAAAATTAATTAATATTATTTTCAATTTTTAATTATAATTAAATAAATTTTATAAATACCCATTTTTTCTAATTTATAATAAAACAAAAATATACTTTTACTTTACTTTTTTCTATTTTCTTTATCAGAGATAAAAATAATATCTAAATTAAGATATATTTTATAAAATAAAAAATATTATTTAATTAAATATTTAATATTTTTGTAAATAAATAGAATGTTATAAAATAGCATATGATACAATACAATTTACCACAATATATAATGTGATTTAATTTGATATTTAAAGGATTTTCAAAATTTTAATTTACTGATGAATGCATACGTTATTTTACAATAACATTATTTCACATTATATATGTAATAATAATAATGCATAAAAATTTCATATATAAAACGATGTCATAAAATTCATTAAATTTTTTTTATGGAAATTTATTATGAAATAAATTGTTAATCGATATTCATTATTACATATTAAAAACATTAAAATATCGATACATATGTAATGTTACATTATAATATACTAAATTATTAACATTATTTTATAATATAAATATAAATTATTTTTAAAATCATTTAAATTTTATACAAAAAAATTATTTTTATACTCTATCATTGTATCGTATATGTATCTGATATTTTATCCGATATATACAGTTTAACCTAAATAATGCGTAACTTCTTCATAGCGATAACTCTCTGTTCATATTCCAAAAGTTATTAGTTCATTTATGTTCAAATATGTACAAAGGTTTTACTGTATATTCTTAAATTACAAATATTTACAATGCCATTATTTTGTGAATTTTTATTTTATACGATTTCAAAATTATATAAAAATATCGATAATAAATATATGAATATTTAAAGTACCGTATTACCACGATTTTCAGACTCAATCTTATATTGAGGGTTAACTCTTTTTAAAACGGACTCAAAAAATAGGAAAAGGAAAGGGGTGCTTTTACCATACGCTATAAGAACGGTCTATAATTATACATTATGATTAAACTTTAATTGGAATGTGTCTAAAGTTAGTATATTAAAATTTATAATTCCATTGTTGTAAAAAGAGGCACAATGTTCATGTGTAAATGTTTAAATTAAAAAAATTAAAAAATATTAATGAAAAAATGCCATTTTTATTATTATTTTTATTATGTTTATATTTTTCACATAAAAGCAGACGATGATACTATTGACACACATTTTCATTACGTAATAATGTAAACATAACGTATATTTCTTAATAAATAGCTTCATATGTAAAGTATAGTATATGTACCCTTTGACCTCAACTGTATTATGCATTTATTTAATTATATAAACAATATTTTAATATAAAATTATATTAATTATTTTTGTATTTTATAATTTAATTAAAATTTACTTTAAATTCGATTTTTTAAAACTCATGTTTTAAGAGCTTAAATGAGATTTTTTGTATATTAATGTTATTTATATAAATGTGTCCAAAAGAATTGTCAGGACTGTAATCACCAGAGATGGGATTTTTGCGGAACAAAAATCTTAAAATGCGGAGAAATTTCAAATCTCAAAAATGCCAAAATGCGAACCAAAAATGATCCAATAATTGTCATGACTCTACATATTTGAGCATATATCAAAATTTATATATATATTTGTATAATGATATTCGTATCATATATATTGATATGCGTAATAAAGCATTATATTTAACGTTATATAATGAGTAAATATTATTGCAAAATTCGGCATTATAAAAGCATGTGACATGAGCATAAAAAAGAATAAAAATGTGAAAAAAGTTTTATGGAACTTTTTCGGGCGTCACATTTTTTACGTTTAAACGGTTATAACCGTTAACATCATATATGATAA
This sequence comes from Mesoplophora pulchra, assembly GCA_034697405.1. Lineage (NCBI taxonomy): Eukaryota > Metazoa > Arthropoda > Arachnida > Sarcoptiformes > Mesoplophoridae > Mesoplophora > Mesoplophora pulchra. The sequence goes on along the minus strand of JAQIXB010000905.1, from coordinate 5,716 downwards.
TCGTCCCTAAATATGTCTTAAATGTGCGATCATTTTATTCTTTTGAATTAATATATGTTTTCATATAAAAGATTACAATGAATTTACAAACAATAAATTAGCATTAAAGTGAATTACAAAAATATAAAACATTCGAATATTTAAAAATAAATTATTATTTAACATTTGTGATCATCATAATTATATAACAGAATTATATTATTAAATTTTATTAATATTATTATTATTAATTATTATGCATTATTATTATTTAAATTATTATTAACGGATTTTAATTTTTTATTAACATTTACATATTCATACATCATTCAAAATTATCATTAAATTTTAAAGAATTTTAAAAATTAAATTTTATTAAAAATATAAAAAAATGGATCCGTCATTATCATGGGAAAATACTCAATCGAATTCCATCGGTGGTATTATGGAATCGCGTCGCGGGCGTCGCCGCAGCGGCGGTCGAAACAGACGCAGACGCAAATCGCGGTCCAAATCGAGGGGCGGATACCGAAAGAGGTACCTTTTGATTGATTTGGGTCCGGCACGGAACAGACGTGGTCATGGCCATGGTCGTGACCGTCGTGTGAAACGACGCAGACGCAGACACAGTCATTGATTACTTTCGATGGACAATTATTTTACCGTTATTATGATCAAAGAATTAATTTACGCTCAAAATTTTCAATTTTATTATTATTAAATTTAATTTTTACAAAAATTATAAATGAAAAAAATTAAAATAAATGTTTAAACGTGAATTTTTAATTTATTTTTAAATATTAATTTAATTTATTTATAATTAAAATTAATAAAAATAAAGTTTTTAAAAATGCAATGAATAAATATGTAAAAAAACATTAAAAAATTATAATAAAATGTATGTATGGGAATAGTAAAAGTATAGGATCATGGTTTTTGTGTTAAAATTTAAGTAAAAAATCATCTGAAATTAAATTATGATCATTAATAATGATGATTCATAATTCATTTATTTAATGTCAGCATTATTTTAGTTAAATATTAATATAAATGTTTAATTATTTCTTTACATGGGTATGTTCGATTAACTTATGGTTATGTCAATGTTCATTATTCGCATTCATATCACTTAATGAAAGTACAGTAAAATTGAGTTTAATGCTAAACGTGTATATTATTGCGAATGATTTAAGCGTGAACATGCGCATACCATGTTCGTATTAAAATTCAATTTTGGCATTAAACTCAATTTTCACTGTATTTGTTTAGAGTATCACATGTGCTTATGTCACTACCAAATAGAGATGAGGTCCCGATTCTACGGTTTCATCAAATTCAAGAGTCAGTCTGTAAATTACAGACCGTAAACATCAATTTCATAATAGGATAGGATTAAACACGTCACATAAAACTTTACTTTAGTTTTGTATTGAGTTAAGTCCACGTTTAGCTTTCATACTCATAAATGATCACATTACGTGTCCCGCCCCTTTTGTAACCCATTCACTGTACAATCATTTTTTCAAATGATTAATGTGTAAAATTTAATACATAATATGGCGTATTATTTTAGCGTTTCTCTATTATTATGTAACATTTATTACGTATTATTTTCCGCATAAATATCAAACATCAAAATGATTGCATGATATTTACGGAGAAATGTGTTTATGCTTTTAAAATGTAAACATTAATGTCTATTGTTATACATTGTAAATTACAAATTGTAATTTATGATTTTAATTTTAATTTTTATTTAAATTTAAATGTGAAATTTGATGATTAAATAAATGATAAAATGATGGATATGATTAATTTGATCGGTAATACTGCGACCATTTTAACGATCGGAGTCTTTTTGAGCGGAATGTATTTATAAATATTTATTTATAATTTAATATTAATTAATATTAATTAATTATTAAAAAATTAAATTTATTTTTTAATTAAATATATTATTTTAATAATTATTATTAAATAATAAATAATTTTTCAAAATTTCAGTCCGATCTGTGTTAAGATATACAAAAAGGGATCATCATCAGAAATATCGGCATTTCCATTTATCGCCGGCGTTTTTTGGTAATTTTTATAATTAATATGCATAATCGTATATACATAACGGTAATATATATATACATAACCGTTTTACCTCAATTTTCAGGCACTGTCATATATCACAGTGAAAGTATATTTTTATAAATACTAAAATCCAAAATGAAAAGAGAGAGTTAAAGAAAAGAGGTATTAAATCACGGGATATTTCTCATTCTGTTATAAGACTGTCTAAATATTGAGGTAAAAGGGTTTTAATGACGATTTAATTCCGGAAATTTCAATATGATCCGTCATTTGTTTTTTAATTCATAATTAGAATCAATGTTATTATAATGACAGTATTATAAACTGAGGTAAAATTAGCATAAAGTTTTATTAATCATTTCTGTAAAAATATGAAAATTTTTAATTTAATTTTAAAAACAGTGTTAAAGTGATTAATTAAAATATTAAATTTTTTAAAATTCATCTTTTAATACGTTTAATGCTTTTTTTTATTAAAAATGCCTAAAAAAATACAGAGCCAAAGTAAAGGGGTCTTAAATGTGACGTTTAATTAAATATTTTTGATATTTTTAGTATACATATATGTTATATTTATGCATTTAATTTATATATAATTTTAAAATAATATACAAAAAATGTTAATTGCAAAATGTGTATTATTAATTTAATAATAATTTAATTTAATATAAAATATGATTTTTAATTTAATAGTAACGGTCTTTGGTTAACATATTCGATACTATTAAATGATAATATAATGATAGTGACGAATATGACCGGAATTTCATTTCAAATTTTTTATTTATGTTTTTATTATCATTATACACACAGCAAAGTATGTATTATTAAATATTAAAAATTTATTTATATATTAAATAATAATATTTATATTTTATATTATGACAGAAAACAATAAATAAACAGATTCTGTTTCTCACTTTAATATCATTCACATTAATATATGTATCATTTATGAACGAAAATCCAAAGTATTTAATCGGACTTTTGGCATGTGTTTCAACATTAGTCTTTAGCGGTGCCCCTTTAGTATTAGTATCGGATGTCATTAAATCAAAATGCACCGAAAAATTACCATTTATGATGATATTCATGTCATTTTTGGTCGGAATTTCGTGGTTCCTCTATGGGTATATGCTAAACGATGCATTTATTCAGGTGCCAAATGGTATCGGTGCTCTTATATCGGGTGTTCAATTATCTCTTTTTCTTATATATCCCGTTTCTCTGCCAAAAATGAAAGATGTATGTATAATTTATAAAATTTGTATGTATGTATAATATGTATCGTATGTAAATGTAATATTTTATTATTTAATTTATTTATTTATAATCTTTTATATTATAATATTATATTATATCAGAGACTAAAAATAATCACAAAAACCTTTTAGTATATTTAAAAGTATTTTCAAAAAAAATTGCAGAATTTATGATTAAAACATAAATATGCTAAATTTTATTTTAAAAATTTATTGACATTTTATGGAGAAAATATTCAAAATTTTAATACAAAAAAATTTTAAAAATGTCAAAAAACAGATTTTTTACATTTGAAACTTTTTTGAGATTAAAACGGCATAATAATTTATCTCTGATTTTAATTAATAAATTATTTAATTATTTTATTTAAAATTTAATAAATAATTATTAATTTTTATTTAATTTTTAGGATAAAACTAAATTAATTGATGTAAAGTTTGAGAATACGATTTCACTGTGATATGTATTTATTTACAATGCATTTTGCATTATATGTAATATCTGTTAATTTTATATCATTAATTAATGTTATTTTATATTATATTTTCATAAATGAATTTTAATATAAAAAATATTTAAAAATTAAAAATATTGTACAAAACATTGAATTATTAATAAATTTTAAAATTACCGTATTTACGGGAAAACATTTTAAATCTCAAATAAAATAATTAATATTAAATGCATGCATTTAATTTAAAAAATTAAAATTATTATATATTTTTCTTTAATTAAAATTTAAAAAATATTAAAAAGTTTATTATAAAATTATAAAATGTTTAAAATAATTATAAATTAAATAATTTTTCGTATAAATTTATTGTAAAATATATTTTTAAAATAAAAAATAAATGCATACGTATATTATTGCGATATCTAAAGACACATTCAATGTCATCGCATCGATCTAAAGACATCGATCTAAAGACTGATCAATGATCCCATTATTATATTGCGTATGAATTTCTCAATTAAAATGCCATTAAAACGCAAATAAAATCCATAATTATAATATATATTTTTATATATGAATATTTATTTTAAAATTTTCAAAATTAAACATTACTCTATTTTTATTTAAATGTTAATACATGATCATTGTGCATATCGTGTGGATTATTCGTGCATAACATTTATATTATGTTTTCACGTGAATTATGTAATGGTGTGATGCTCTTTCGATATTAAATATCACAGTATTTAAGTTTAAAATATTATATTAAATATTTATTTAAAAAATTTTGAACTTTTTTTAAATAAATATTAACATCATTATTATTGTGATAATGAAACACATGCTTTTATTTTCGATAATCATTGAACTAAATTATCACAATGAACTAATGATCCATGATCTTTCTATGGTTTATTAATAAATGCATAGAATTTACTAATCATTTTGAATATTAATATTATATATTTTCATACATTCATTAATAGAATATGTTTTTTGTGTATTTTCACCGTTTCTTTGTCATTATTATTGATTTTTTCATATGAAAATGTTTATCACAATCAAATTGAAAGACATGAAAGTACAGTGTGACTAAAAGTAATTCATTCGAAATGTAAAGTTAATTTAGCAGTACATGTATGTGTGTGTGTGTACATTAAAGCTATAAAATGTGAAGCAATGGATGTGATGCGTTAAAAATATAAAAATTATAAAACAAATTTTTAACGTTAATATTAATAATATATTTCGATCGATGATAATATTATGAATGTACCATTAGGAGATCATCACAATTCATTTGTATGACTGACATATTCAATAACATAATTAAATATAAGGCACAGAGAGTGTCAACGAATCCATCGTATGTATTACTTAACGTTTATTATTATATTATTTTCTATTTTCACGTATATATTTTCATGCATTTTCTATTTATTATTATGTTAACTTTTATTAAATAATAATATATTTATTTTCATATTTAAGGAGTGTTTTCGGTGAATCAAAGACAATGGATCCGTATTTTACAGTCACAAATCGAAGATCATTACCAATTTCAAAGGCGAACGGACCGATGGTACTAAATTCCGATGTACCCCCATCCACACAATTCACTTTTGTGGACATCGCACATTCTTTGTCCACAATTAAAGAACGGTCCGAACACAATCATTTCGGGTATCATTTTACTATATTTTTTGCATTACTTTTTTTAAAAATATATTTTATAATAAATATGATCAGAGGGTTCTTATAATTTGAGGTGTCATTTTTTTTTATTTATACCTTATTATGTTTTATATAAAAAGAGGTCAATCGGTATATATTTTATTCTATTTTATTACTATGTATTACTTGAAACCCGCGAAAGTCGCTTTAAGCCAATAACATGCATTTGCATTGCTATTGGACAGTGGTCAGTTAACGCTGTAT
>JAQIXB010000904.1:0-13202 GCA_034697405.1 Mesoplophora pulchra | reverse complement strand
TTTTAATTAATTTAATATATTTTTGTATAATATACTAAAATTAATTAAAAGCAATAAAATGAATGAAAATGAATGAGAAATTAAATAAAAAGAAAAATCATTTAAATAATTTATTAAATATAATATAATGCATGAAATTACTTAAAAGTTTAATTTAGAGATTAGTTATGAAACTTATTATAACGGTAATGGTAAAACACTAAAATATACATACACTTTTTAAGGGTTAAAATAAACATCAAAAGTTTGACATTTAATAATTTTAATATTATTATTTTCATATTTTTAAAGCATTGAAACGTGACCCTAAAATAAGTGGCGCATCACTAAAACCATTGCATTTGTAATTTCATATATTTTTGGGTGGAGTTTTATATAATATTATCATAGTGTACATATACATATACTAGCATTATGTATTAGTGGATATTTTATATTAGCCTTATGAATGTAGAATGGAAAAATTTGTCTCTCTCTATTCCCTAATAATATAAAAATCCTATGCTAAGTCAAGGCCAATGTGTAATAATGTTATGAGGTTATGTATTTATGTGCAAAAATTTTATACTAGTACATCTATTAGTATTATATATAATATTTAATATATATATATATATGTATATGAATAAATTTATTGTGGTTACACATCAGTATACATATAAAAATAATCGTTCTTTAATATTGATTATGTATACAGTCATTCGTTTGCTAAATCTTTTAATAAAAAACTCATGTCCTTTTTTTAGTTTTTAGTAAAATATTACGGGCGTATGCCGGAAATAAGCCTCACATGGAATTTAAAGGAATGGCATTTTATTAGAACTAAATATACCTGAAGGTTATTTCAATCATTTATATCATGGATTATTTTTCTTCAGTCCTTTTATCTTTTCAGCTCTTCTTTTTATTGACATATATTAGGTATGCCTAATTTATATGGAGGTATACTTAATTTACAGCTAGTGGGCTTTTCTAACTATGTATTGCAATTGAATAAGTTAGAGCTAAAGACGATTAAACATATGAAAAAGCAAACATGCAAATGACATAACCATTCAATTTCAATTTCTTACTTATAAAATGTCTAATGATTGTAATTATTTCGTATATAAAAAAATTATAATAACATTTTTGTCAAATGTAAACTTAGGCTTATAATTATCATATCGATTTTTTAAATGAAAGCCTAAGGCTTATTGATGGTGATATCCGGTAACTATTAATGCCTATGATAAAGTAAATGTTCATTGTTATACATGGGCATATGCTACATAAATGACACTTTTGTTTTATAATGTTAAACATGTCCAGTATTTTATAGAGAATTTCGTTCTTATATTTTATAATATAATAGAATAAGTAAAAGGTCTACTGTTAGTATACAATGCTATAGTATACACTGATAGTTTCTTTTCAATGTAATAATAATAACATGCGTGTTATGTATGTATATATGTATTTTTATCATTTAATTGATTCATAAAAAATTAATTAATTATTATGTTTTTTATTATATTATTTATATTATTATTACACAATAATTATATTTTTATGTTTTTTCATGTTTAATATTTGATGCATGAATCAATATCAATTCATTTTCAAAATTATATTATTTTATCATTATTTATAATTTTTATTTATAATTTTTATTTATAATTTTGAAATTAAAATTTTAATGTTTACTTTATTTATGATTTAAAATTAAATTATTAAATAAATTATAAAATTTGAATTAACAAAGCATTGTAAATCATATTCAAATTTAACTGTAAATATGCTGTAAAAATTAGAAATTATTTTAGTACCAATTTACTTTAAGGGTGTGACGTCATCACCTAATAAAGTAACATATAAATATATCTTTTCCCTGAATATAGTCTAAAATGTTGATAATCGTATTGCCATATTCTCAAATCAATAGGAATATATGTATAATAATATTCTCGATTTTTGTTGCATTTTCAAGAAAATTAAAGCATTTTTTAAGGAAATTTTAAGAAATATCTTAGGAAATATCTTAATATTCGTGCACACGTTTAAAAGAAAATGTTTGCACATAAAGATAAACATTCTATGATAACAATAATTATTACAATAAATTAAATAAAAAAATATATATTAATATAAAACACAAATAAAATGAAATGAAAAACCATTTTACGATGAATGTGGCATCACATTCGGCATTCTATTAATTAATGCTTTTCATTTATGATTAATATCAAAATATGCATATTGAACATGCGCGTTTTGACATTATATAAATCTAAATATATATTTAAAATAATTTCATTTTATATTTTAAAATTTTAAAGAAAATTATATTATTATATTAAAACATAATACTAATAAATATTTTATATTTTATAAAATTTAAATTATAAATTATAAACTTAAATTATAAAATAGATATTTTTAGGTTTATTTTGTATTTTATGAAAAATAAATGTAAACATTTTATTATTTTTGTCCATCTTTTAATGAATAGTCTTATAGTGAATTTCACAATTCTATGACGGATTTGTATAGTGTCTTTTTGTAAAATTAATAGTAAATGTGAAATTCACTATATCGTGGGAGGACTTTAGTCTTATCTTAAGTTCAATTTTTCCTTAAATCTTCTCTTAAACTGTTTTTCTAACATAACGAAAAATGGTCACCCCCACACTATTAGAAAAATGATTTATAAATATGCACAAAATTAATGCAAATAAAATGTATATTAATATTAAAAATATATATATTTATATTTAAAAATATTTTTAAAAATTAAATAGTAAAAAGTAAAAAAAGTAAATATAATAAATAAATGCAAATAATGTATAAAAATGGAAAGAGTAATATGTAAATGGATATAAAATTTAAATGTTCACAAAAATACAAACACTTTACAATGATGAGAAAATGTGTTTAAAACAATGGAATGTTAAGAAATGTGAACATAGCATAGCATAGTATAGCATACACCGCAAAAATCGATTGTTTATTGCCACTGATGTTTTATTTTATTGTTTCTTAAGTTTTTGCTTATATTTGATTAAGTAAATATATACATGTAAATGTATATACTAGTAGATATACTAGTGTAGTGTAGATATACGCACTTTATATATAAACTATAGCCGCTAAAATAGCGTATCGGAATAATAAATAAAAATGCATAACACTTTGACACTGGAGATTACGTATGCGAACATCTTAAGTTAACATAATCGATATGAAAAGTTTTATTTCGAAAATATCAGAGGTCACATATCTTTATATTGGGACCACAAAAATAAGCATATGCATATTCAATCATTTTTTAAAAAAATACCTAATATTTTATCATAATTACAATCATTATGTTCTTTTAAATATAAATTAAAAATCTAAAAATTCGCGGCGAAAATTATAAAAAATAAGTTTTTTAATAAATAAATAAAATTAATTAATTTTCAATTAAAAAATTAAATGTATACACTTAACTTTTTAAAAAATTAAAAAGTTAAATGTATGCATTTTATAAGAAAATTTTTTGAATTTTTCTCATATTTTTAATCGAAAATATTAATGAATTTTCATTTATTTCTTAATTTACTCTTTTGGTATTTATTTCATTATAAAAACTCACTTTTAGCGTGGATACACATGTAATTAATATGCATTCAGTTAATTTAGGAAATTATGCATAATTATGTAATAATTATAAAATTTAATATTTATGAATATTTTAAAATTACACATACTCATAAAGTATACATTAAAATATATTTCTAAAATGTTAAAAATTTACAAAAATATGCAAACACTTTTGTGGAATGAAATAAATCGTTGACTGTGCTCTTTTTAGATGCTGTAAAAACACTATGGAAATATATACTATAAACACACTATGACATGTTTTAGAGGTTTCCCCGTTTTTTAAAAGTGTATCTTATGATTAGTAAAGTAATTAGTATAATTAGCACGTTGTTAAGTATACATTACCATTTTACATAATATCATATAACATCATATTAATGTTATAATTTAAGAAATAAATTTCAAAATATTTACAATGAATATTTCATTAGAATATGATTAATTAAATTTGGCTATTAATTTACTGTTTAAGAAAAGTTTATTTATAAATATTATAAATGAAAATATTTCAGTTATTTTTAGTGAACTCATTTATTGATAAAATACTCATGATATATAACTATGGTTAAATATTCAGTTAAAATAAACTTTTGTATACTATGGAATTACACTATGGAATTGAATCACTCACAAAGAAACGATTCCGTTTCATTCATTAATAATATATGAGAATTTCAAAGACATTCATATATCATTTGTGAAAAATGTTGAAATTTATATTGAAATGCGTTCTCTTATTACATACATGTATATGCGCGCATTTATATTGTAAAAACGCATTCAATCATTAAATTATCATAAAATGTATAATATAAAAATTAATTATTAAAATTTATTATTTGCAATTAAATTAAAAATTTAACATCATCATTATTATCATCATAATTAAAATATAAGAGCATTGAAAGTAAAAACAATAATTAAATATTAAAATTTAATGAATATTTAGAAATTTCGGCACACATTTAATGTATTGTTTCATTTGAATGTGTCCATTTCGGGATTCTTTTCCCAATGAACGCATCGATCCCGTTTTGTGTGTCCGTTAAACGCAAATTTTCCACCATTACACAATTGCCTTTTCTTTAAAATGCGTAAATAAAAATTGTAAATAAAAATGCATTTAAAACATAAAAAAGTATTATTTTCAGTTTCTATTTACGTACGCATATGCATCATTTAAATTCATTGTCAGATGCGAATAAAAGAAACTTTTTCCCAATGATATCACAGATTTACTTTTACTTAAAATTGAGTTTATTATGTCTTTCGTCTGAATAAATAGCAAAAGTAAAGGTTAATGTAAATAATAAAATGCAAATAATAGCACTTTAATGCTATTACAGCACACATACCTCATCTTCGAGTTTATCTTTACAAACCACACGTGTAACTAATCCACTCTGTAATGCCTCTATGCTTAGAAAAAAGTATAATAAAGTTAACTTAGTGTAAAATAATTTTTCTTATTTTCATCCTGTACTAGCTAGCACTAGCTTAGCTTAACTATAGTTTAAAATAGTGTGCTTAGCTATTCATTCATATATAGTATAAATAACAGTATTATATATACTAAAATTCTAACCGTGTGCAGTGATGCTATTTCCTGTGAGCACCATGTATGCGGCTGTCTTTAAATTAGCAGAGCGCGATACCGCTATTCCTGGAGTTGAACAAAATAGGCCCACACTAGCGCCGGGTGTTGAAAATAGCGATTCACTAGTGGCAACTACTATATCACATGATGCCACCAATTGGCAACCGGCAGCTGCAGCTATACCTACATTTTTTTCAATTAATTAATTCAAAATAATTAATCATTTCTTAAATTTATGATAAAAAACACACATTAATTAATAACGGAGCTAATAATGTATACTAATAAAGTATGTTATATTTAGTATATGTACATATTAATAATGTATTAAAGTAAATAGAAAGAGATGTAAATACCATTGACCTGACATATTACGGGCACAGACAGTGTGGGAATGGCGCTCATTAAATGACTGCACGCGTCAAACACCGTTTCGTGATGCGCTTTTCCTGATGCTGATCTCTGCACAAAAATAATCTCTCATTAATCACTGTGTTTTATTAACCATACTAAGATCAAATAAAATTTCCACTAAAGTCAAATACTAATTGATATTATTACTATTAATCACATATGTCATAGAAATAAATTGTATTTAAGTTCTCTTAACATTATGCATATTTTATAACATTTATAAGCGAATTTATGGGCATACTGTTTCTAAGTGCTCTGTGATTAACTGTAAAGAAAATTAGCACTGTGCTCAAAAAATTATTAATGAATATTTAATTGAATTAAATGGAAATTTCATTAATTTTAAATGGAAATTTATATTAAAAATTAATAATTAAATACCAATTCTTTGAGGTCATGACCCGAACAAAACACGGGTCCATTCGCATCAATGACGATGCATCTGAGAGATTCAGAATCACATATATGCTTAGATAATGACTGAATCATCGCCAATGAAAGGACGTTTCTGTATAATCATTTCCAATTATTAGCGCTTTAAATATCACGCAATTTATACATATATTTAACATTAGAAATACATGGTGTACACATGAACACAGTATATTAAAGTGTAATTACTCCAAAAGTATTATCAAAATGTTAAGAAATATTTAAAAATTATAGAATTTTATTTATACCCTTTTACCTCACTTTTTTGACCTAAATTTTAAAACGATCAAAAAAGTAAAGAGAAAGTAAAAGAAAAGAAATTTTATGCTCAGAGTTATGTGATTGTGTCCCATGCTCTAAGACCGGGTCTTAAAAGTGAAGTAAATGAATATACATAATGTACATAATGTATATGAATATATCACATTAAAGTTATTATTTTTGTAAAATTCTTAATTATTTGTATTTTATATTCATTTTTTAAAAAATTATATATGATGTGTAAAAAAGTAAATATTTATCATATTTAATATATTTATAATATAAATTATTATATATCGAATGTTATATTTATTTATAGCATAATATATGAGGAAATTATTGTCTAAAAATAAATGTGAAATGTGTTTATATATTTAATTAATAATGTATACATTAATGTATGAATGACATATATTTGTAATGACCTTTTCTTAGGATTATTTAACGTGATTCGTCTCACGCCATCATCAGACTCTTTTACAATGGTTAATGTGTCCATAGCATTGTCATTTTCGTGATGATATAAATTCGCAGATAAATGCATGTGTTTTTTGTTAAAATCAATAGAAATAAATGACAAAAACTAATAACGAAACAATGTATAAACACAAATACCCGTTTACCTGTCATTAGACCTTTCAAATTCCCAAATTCCCATGTTTCCCAATTTCCCTTTTATTATCAATTGAGAATTAAGAAAAAAGCCCTTTTCTTAGGCTTAAACTTTGCCACTTTTCAATGGTTCCAGAATCAGACTCATTTTTAATTCTGACACTATTTGCTAATTCATATACAAAAGTATTATTCGATGAATGCACATGAATGTATCAAAAAAGTTCATATGAACGAATACCGCAAAGTATATTTACACCTATATATGTATCAAAGTTCTTTGGATTTTAATTTTTCCGTTCTTATAATGGAATGCATTTTTATGTGAAATAAAAACTTAAAAAATACTAATTTTTAAATTAAATTTCGTGACCCTTTCATTGCGCTCAAAAAATAATGCTCAAATAATTGATAATTAAAAAGTGACATTAATTTAAAAAATAAATGTTAATTTTTATGAATAAAAACACTAAATTTTTATATATAATTTTTTAAAATAAAATTTTATACATTTATAAATTTAAAATTCTCTTAAATTTTGCATTTATTATTACATCTGATATTATACAGAGTGTTTAATCTAAAAGTATACTCAATTATTGTACTGTTAAATACTTTAATTGTAATAATTATTATAAAATGCATTAAATATTTTGAATCATATTTAACATTATCTTAAAATAATTGGGTATACTTTTAGATGGAACACTCTGTATTATAAATAAATATTTATAAATTCATAAATCATTTAAATAAATATTTTAAATTAAAATTTTAATGAATTTTTTTTAAAAATAAAAGTTAAATCATACGTTTAATTTCGTTTTTTGTAAATTCATTGCATTAAAAGAGCGCGTTAATGTACGGAATAACATTTTAAATCATAAAAATAATAATTTTATATTTAAAAATATATTTTTAAAAAAAATTTAAAATTAATTTTAATTTTTATATTAAAATGTAAAATATGAGAGTATTTTCAGTGAAAATATTTCACATATCATATGAATGTAAATATTGCGTCAGTGATATCACCATAGAAACGCTTACATATGATGAGTACAAAAAGAGGTCACATTTCTAGAGACAGATAAAACAGGGAAACTCTGGAGCATGGGAAATATGCAAAATGTGGGAATTTTTCTAATTTTTCTATGCTTATAAATTGTGTTTATGATATTTGAAAATTTATGGTTTTAAAAGTTGGGAAACATTGGGAATCACAGCATTTTTTAAAGTTTCTGGGAATTGCCCATCCTTAGCTCATTCGTCACATCCATATTTACATATGTGTAAAAATGGATTTTTATGTAAACATTATTCATTCGTTTTTTGTATTTTTATATCATTATATTATATAATAAAAGACATAATTCTAAAATCCAATATTTATACAAAAATCGTCAAAAATTATTAATGTGAAATGTTAAAAATATGCACCGTTAAAATGTAATTATTATTAATTTAATATAAAATTATATTAAAAAATATTATTTTTAAAATGATCGATTTTTTTATTAATTATAAAATTTTAAAAAATTTAACGAAAAAATTATTCGAAATGTGTTTATTGTAAATCATAGTAAATCATGACGATTAATTTGACCTCTTTTATGACACATTTTTAATTATATTTAATAAATGATTATTGAGAATCATTTATAAAAAATGATCACAAAAATATGAATATATCATTACATTAAAATTTTAATGTATTATTTAATGATAAAAATTGATTTTTAAAGTGTATTATGATCAAAGAATTAATGAATTTAAATATTAAAATCGATAAAAATGATGCTCATATTAAAGCGTATGAATCACAAAATCGTGATAATTATCGGTGCATTTTTAGCCGTTTATACATTAATCAGCACTGAGACTATGTCTTCATTAATATGGAACGTCCGTAATAATCATAATCACAGTGTTGTGACATCAGCGGTTAATGCGGAACACAGAGGAAAGCGCATTCATGACGATGATGGCAAATTAATGATGTATCATTTACCGGATTTAAATGAAAATGATTTAAATAAATATTATAAACGTTTAAAGGGCGATTCGGATGTGAATTGTTTTATAATGGGCACGGATTGGAACATGAGTGTCACACAATGCACATGTGTCAATGGTTATCACGGATCAGACTGTGGCATTCCGTCGATCGTTTGGAATTCGTCACTCATTAACTATGGCGTCACAAAAGATGATGTGATAATTAAGAGAATGTTTAGACCCAAAAGAATAGTATTGTCTGTGATATTAATGGAATCTAAACATTCACCGCATTTAATTCAATATTTAGAAAAAGCATTATCATCACTCTCCGATGTCATTGATTTGTTCATCATCACGCATCTGATCCTTCCAAAGGTTAAATCCGATATCACTTTAAAAATGGATAATGAAAATGTATCGCATTTTCTCTTAAAACGTGCCAATCATAGTATTAATTCACACATAAATGAGATTAATGATGATAATTCCATTGATTATGCCATAGAAAAAGGTGCACTCAGACATTATCGCGATCTCATAATATACACGCCCATAGATGTTAATATCAATGAATTAAAACGTTTGAATTTAAATGACATTCAATTATTAGCGTTTCAAAACAATTGGCATATGACATTCAACAGAGTCACTGACTTTAGACATAATGACCTTTTGCTTTATATGTCATTCAATACGATGCCATTACGTGAATGTATTTTATTTCTCAAATTATATAACGGATTTTTTGAGCCCATAAAATTCATTGAATATTTTCCAATTAATAAATTTAATGATAAAAATGATTTATTATCATTTAAAGAATTTTCTAATGAAATGAATTCCGTTCATTATGTAAATATTGGATTTACATTCGAATATATAACACTTTTATGCCGATATAATTTCCAAATGTTTATTAAATCGCAATGTTTAAATGAAGATTCATATGTAAAGAAATTCGTAAACACATTTTGGTCCATAAAACAATGGTTCATCGGTGATGTCATTAATAACTCATCATCGACAATGTTTTGTGTCAATTGTCTTTTAAACTTTAATATTTCTAAAGATTATTATTTATTATTTAATAATAATAATAATAACGAAAATGTTATTAATGTTATTAATGATTCAATTAATAAAAGTTAATTTATACACTATGGTTGCGTATAAAAGCGAATGTGTGCGGAACTGTTATGTGTGCGTATACATATATTTACAAATTTAATACATAACATGCAAACCCATTCTCTGTGCACATTCTCCTTTATACACAATCATAGTGTATTTATATTTAAATATATAAATATTTATAATTTAATAATTTATTTAAATTATTTGTTATGTCATTAATTTAAATGTGAAAATGTTATAACATTTAAAGGATCATTTATATATATATATATATATTTAAAATTTAAAATCAATTTTCAGAAATTAATAAATTATTATATATTTAATACTGTTATGCAATTGAATGTGATCGTTTTTATTTATTTTAAAAAAATAAAAATTTTAAACAAAAATTTAATTAAAATTTCACTTTATTTGGTATTAATTGCTATTAATGTATTCATTGCATATAAATGTGTATCATGAATTGTCCTATGATAGTTTTAAGCGTGCGTATTAATGTAAAATCATGATACACGTTTAAATACAATAATGGGAATTAATACGAAACGCACTGTATATTTGAAAAAAATATCAATCATAAAATAGGGCATTCGATATGATTAAAAAAGCGCTGACATTATATGGTGTTCAATATTCTGGCACCGGTTCCATCGTGAATGTGATACTGCGCGAGTCATTTCCGATGCGTTTAATCGTAACATTTTATTCATGGTGAATCCACAATAACATCGCATATTCATTTTTATAAACATTACAATATGTATAACATAATCACATGATATATGCACTAAAATTACATTAAAATAAAATAAAAAATAATACATAAACAAAATAATATTTAAATCTAAACTAAAGACTATTTACATTATGTACAATTTACATAAAATCATTATGCATAATGATAATATATACATAATTATCATTCTTTATAAGTGCTTCACTCAGGTTATAGTGACAAAAGTTCATTTTCAAGAATTTTGCGCAATTTTTGAGTGCACTAAAAAATTGTCAATGAATACAAAAATTTAAAAATTATTTAACGATTATTAAATATTAATAATAATTATTTATTTAAATAATATATTTTTATCTAAATATTAACAGAATAATAACATAATTAAAATTAAAAAATAAAAGTACAGCACCGTTTTATTATTTTCTTTTAATTAATTATATACTTTTTTTTAGTTAATGTGAGGATAATGTTTTTTTTGTGCATTTCAATTATAATATTGTAATTTCAGTGCGAAAACATGAATTGTCTTTTACATTATACAGAAATGTGTGAATTTTGTATTTATCTCATTTTTTATTAATGGTATTTTTGTATTTTTCAAATTAAGTAAAAGGTCACGAAAGACCAACTGATGTGACGAACACTGCATGGCAGTCACTAGTACTATAGTATACATCATCATCTGAATATACCATCCGATACCATCATTTAATCACATTTTAAAAAAATTATCATTTAAAAAATTGAAAATAAAATTTGTAAAATATTATATAACTTTTTTTTGTTAATTTAATAAAATCATTAATTAATTAATTATTTCATTAATTAATTAAATACTAAAAACTTATAATACACATTTATATATTTATATTTATATATATATATAATTTTATATATATATATAGAAAGATATTAAATTTGATATATTTAGTGATGGTCAATGATGAGATCGATCATCCTCAGATATACATATCTGAGCATTAATTTACTAATTATTTAGTGTTTTTTTTTTAATTAATTATAATCAATTAAATAGTTAATAGTGACAAATAACCACTCGCAACAGTTAACAGTGTTAACAATAATTATATATTTTGTAATTTTTTTTAAAATTAATGATTATATAATTCAATAAAAATTTTTTACATTTAAAGATGAGATCATAATTTTGTATTTCTTTTTTGTGTTTAGAAAAAAAATTGAAATTAAATATTTTTTTTATAATTAATATTAACATAATAAATATTTATAATTTTAAAATTTATTTCATAATGACAATAATAATAAGGCTCAAATAGTAATAAATACATTAATCCGATTGTGATTGAATCGGAATTTGAGCGTTTATCACACAGATTTATATTAATTATAATTTATATTAATTATATTAATAATCTATTAATTAATAGTAACAATAAATAGCAAATAATGATTATAATGAAAGTTTTAAGTTATAATTCAGAGATTGCATCAGTACTGTTAAAAGGACGATCATTCATTGAAAAGTTTTTAATACAAAGTTTAGTATGAATTAAGCACACAATTAATTTAATGCAATTAATTCGGTGCTAAAAAATTTACATTATTTAATTATATATATTATATTTATATATATATATTTATATAATATAATTAAATTATAATATATATATTAACTTTCATTTTACTTTTTTATAGAAATTAATAATTATAATAATAATATAATTAATAAAATTCTAAATCTTTTTTGGCATTATTATTCATTTTTTGATAATACCATAATAATAATAACACGCAAATAATAAAATGTAAAAATAATAAATAATTTTTGTAAAAAAATGAAAGAAAAGGATCACAGAGGAGTCCGTTGAATAACAAGAAAAATGTGAAATTATTATTATTATTTAATTTTATTGTTATTTATATATCTATTACTAACTACAGTATAATACAATTTTCATATATAATTTAATATAAGCGTTAAAAGCGTAGTTCTAAAACGTATCTGAATTCAGACATACATTTACCATCGCAAACGGTATACATATCGTTTGTGTTATATTTTTTTTTTAAATGTAAAAATGAATTATTTTTATAATTTACATAATGTCAGTATTTTTTTTAAAAACTTTTTAATATGATTATTCATTTTTAAATTCATTTATAATTTTAAACTTTATAATGACAAAGATTATATATAATACTGATAATTATATATTTTTTGTATTTTTATATATAATTATATAATAAACTCTTTCAGAATTACTAAAGAAGTAATTGCACCTTTAGAAGGGGCTCATTTGGGCTTTAGGTACATTTACATCAATAGTAATAATAATAATAATAATAATCGTAATAATAATAATGATAATAATGTTTTTTCAATTTAATTGTAATTATTTACTA
>JAQIXB010000903.1:0-13205 GCA_034697405.1 Mesoplophora pulchra | reverse complement strand
TTGAATTTAATTAATGAAATAATGTATATTTCGAAAATAATATTCAATATTTTCTAAATGTTATCATATTTAATTAATTTATAAAATTTTTCATTTTTTCATTTTTAACTAGTTAGTAGAAGCTAGTATATATTAATACTAATATTGTAATTAATAAATATTATGATGGGAATTTCTTCAAAAATCCATTATGATATATTCATTTTTATATCATTAATAATATTAAATATTTTTTTAAAAAATAAATATTAATAATATATTGACATTAATAATTTTTTATTATATAAAAAGTAATAACGATAATAATATTAAAAATTAAAAATTTTAATATCGTGTTTTATATTATATAAAAAATTATTTTATAATACAATATAATGAGCCGATTATTGAAATAATTAATTTTTTTAATTTTAAAATATATCGGGTGTAGAAATAAGTCCGTGCGTGTACATTCGATCAGATCTTATGTGAGGTAAAACGGTATGTATAAAAAAATAATTTTAGAAAAATTCAATAAAGTTTACTCTTAATAAATAACATATACAGTAAAACATCCGTAAGCCGGAACCTCTATAAGGCGGAATGGAATTTTGGGCCGGAATCCCTTTTATAAACTTAACATTAGAGGAAATCTCTATAAAGCGGAACCTCTGTAAGGCGGAAACGAACGCTTTCTAGTTAAATAATAGTATAACTATAGTATTAATCAGAACCTAGAAAACGAATGAAATTTTAAACATTTGCCCGAAATATTTACAATTTCACTAAAATTTTTTAATTAATTTAATATAATAATTAATGTTAATATCATAATATAATAAAATATTTAGTTATCATTTTAATTAAATTAACTAAAAACTAGTTAAAATATGCGTAAATATATTTAATGAAAAATTTTTTGTTTTATATACAGTCCGTAAATATGCTTAAAAATTGAAAATTTTAATAAAATATAAAATAATAATAATGATTAATTTTAATTATAAATTTTTTATTAAAATACGGCTAAATATTACCATTATATAACATACTAAACATTATATGAAAAGTTAATTTTTTACCATCCTTTACATAGGAACCTCTATAAGGCGAAAACCTCCTTAAGGCGGAATAAAATCCTGGGCCCGAGATCGTTCGCCTTTTAGAGGTTTTACTGTATTAAGTAAAAGTTTAGTATTTAATAAATTATTGACTTTTATATAAATATAATAAACTATGCTCAAATTATTATTTCGTAACCCTCTGTATACGTGGATTCTTCCTCCACCCAATGACATAATATATATTAATAAAAATTTTAATTATAAAATAATGTGAATTTTCATTTAAAGAAATAAATAAATAAATTTTCACACAAAAAATTACTAAAATATAAAAAATTAAAATAATTTTTATTTTAGAATTTAATGTTTATAATACTCTCAGATTTACATAAATTAAAAATTTACATATAATTTTTAATTTAAATTTTGTGTAAATTTCTCATTATGATGCAAATTTACTTTAATTATTAATAATGATGCAATAATTAAAATAAAAAATTTAATTAAAAAGTATAACATTTAAAAATAAATTAATTAAATTTCCGGTCCGCGCCTATCAACACATAGAAACATTAATAAAACATTTTTTAAACAAAAAATATACAAAATTTGTATGTTCACTTTTTATGCGCAAAAAAAGTTTCATTATTCATATATGTGTAAAATGAAAGTAATAAACTTAATTTAAATCAATAAATAATTATATTTATTTATTAACATACATATTATTGATAAATATATAATTTAAATATTATCACATAAAATTACAAATGTTAACATAAATGGAAAATAATTTATTAGTATTAAATTCAAAAGATTCATCAAAAATCGGCACACGATTGATACCGGCGGAAGATGCATTCACATCATTATCTGTCAATTCCATCGGCAGTCATTATGCAATGGACGAATATCGCGATATTATTATTGAATCAATTGATTTATGTCAATCATATTCTGTTAAAAATAAAATTAAAAATAATGATAAAATAAATATTAAAAATGAAAATGGTATCAAAAGTCCACCGCTCAGTCCACAGCATCAAAAACAACTATGGAAAGAGATTCAAAATAAACAACTATTTAATGACGATGAATATAGAATTTTTTATGATTCAATTGAATCTATTAACGAATCACTATTACCATCACCAAAATATAAGATACTCAATGATGTGACAAAAATTGGGAAATATGTTAAAAGTAAATATTTAGAAAATTACGATAATGAATGTAAACATATTGTAAATGAAATTTTAAAAAATGCAAAAATTAATTTTAAAAATGCATTAAAAGAATCGATTATCGATTATGTATTAATGAATAAAAAAATAGCTTTAAATGTTGGAATTAATACTGAAAAAAGATGCCGTAAATATAAAGTACAAATAATAAGAGGTCCAATACCATGGCATGAGAATTTTGTGGATTCACAAATATTTAACAAAAATTTCAATCATATATGTAATCCGATCATTGTAAAAATCGTGCATTTATGGAATCAAAAGTTTTATGACATAAATATATTCAAATTTTTAAATAATAATAATTATATTGATTTTAATACATTTAAAAATTCCATTGCTATTAATTGTCAAAAGTTAACATCTATACTTAAATATGATTATATATCGGTATGTTCTGAGGTGATTCTACAGCTAAACCCCGATTTAATCGGCATTAATTCAGTTAAAAATGCACGATTATTTGAGGCGATTGCGACACTTTCAGAGCGATTAATGAGACAATTAATAGTGAATAATATTAAAAAATGGTATAAAATTGTGCGTGAATATTCACGTAAATCAACACAGTTATTTGAGATTAGTATGGAATTAAATTTAGCATTAACATTAAATGAGATTGGATTTGAGCCGTCAGTAGATTCATGGAATCGTTTAGTACTTTTTCCCATATATGAGTTAATTAAATGCAATGAAAAAATAGCACGTGTCGAAAGTCAATTAATACTAATAAAGGGTAAAGAGTTTCAATTAAAGTATATACGATGCGTAAAAATTAATGATAATGATGTTGTAAATGTAATAAATAAGTTAATGTGCATTTTAAATAAAGAAATAAATTGCAATTCCATTGTTATTAAATATTATAATGACGAATATATAGAACTGTTAAATCAACTGAATTATGAGAAATGCCTAAATAAGTATTATGATGTGAAAGAAATTAAAATGATAATAAAATTAATTGAAAATAAAAGGAAAAAACTAATATTTCAATCAAATTACACATCATGTGGAATATTCCGCTTTCACTGTCATTCTCTTCATTCACAAATAGATAATGCTTTAAAAAAACACTGCGATCATTTAATTGAAAAAAAGTTTAATCATATAATGAAATTATCGCAAAATATTTGCGAATTATTTCTTATGATGGAATGTAATATTAAAAATGATTGTATTTCGACATTAGAATTGTTAAATCAGATAAAAGTGCTCAAAAGTTATAGATCGACATTAAAGCTGATGTTTCATGATATTCAATTTATCGAAAATCATTGGGAATTTCTGACGGAAGAATGCTCTTTCTTTATATGTGATGCTGATTTTGAAATAATGCATCATCTCTATAATTGGCCCTTTAGAATCACGTCCGTTTTTGACGAAAATGAAAAGAGATTCATCATTCGCAAATTACACGCTGAAAATCATCTCAAAAAACGAATTAAAACGTTTGAAAATCATTTATATGATTTATCGCGTGTTTTATCTGAGTTTTTAAAGAAACGATTATCATCGCCTTTAGAATCCATTGTCGATAATGTCAAACTTTTAGATCATATCGATAATCAATTAAAAAATGCATCTCTGCAATTATCAGAAATTAATAATGAGGAAATGCTTTTGGAATGTCCTAAAATAACAAACTTTTCATTAATGAATGAATTAAACGAAAGAATAAAACCATTGAATAATATATGGAAAACGGCTTTAGAATTTGACACTTTTCAATCGGAATGTATGCAAAAGTCAATGAAAGCATTAAATTTGACTGAAGTTAAACATGTCATTGATACACTTTTAACAAAAGTCACTGAAATGACACAATCATATGAAGAATCAGATTTAAGACAAAATGTGAATACACTTCGATTGAGAATAGAGTCATTCAGACGTAAATACGTGCCATTATTAGAGGTGTTCAGTAATCCCGTTTTAAGGGAAAGGCATTGGGTCCAAATCAGTGACATCATTGGCCATAATGTCACATCAGAATCGTGTCGCACATTAACCGATGTCATTACACAATTGAGTAATATCAATGCTCATATCGTTGCGATTGAACATTTGGGAAATATCGCGATGAAAGAACATGCCTTAGAACTGTTTTTGGAAAAAATGAAAAATGATTGGACTGAGGAATGGCCTCACGATGCTCTGGAAATTGCTGCTAAAAAATTCCTCGAAAATGAACACCTCAGAAATGATTTAAAAGAAAAATGTGCGGACGCTTTTCATTACATTCACGATGATGCTAAGAAATACATTGCGATATCGCGTGTGATAAACCGAAGGAAAAAACAACACTTTAAAATACCGCCGGTATTTGTCACTCCGCCCCTATTCATTGAATTAATTTTAACGTTTAAAGATCTCTTTAAACTCAAATGCCGCGAAATTTTAGCCCAAAAAATGCGTTATTCGGGCGGAGTTCAAAAATTAGACACCGCAGCACATTATGTCGATATTATGAAAAATAAATTAATTAATGAGTATCATCCGATGCTAATTAACGCATCGCATCATACGGAATCACTCATGATTCAAATCGAACACGAAACACTTCAGATCGAAACGAAAAAAGAGATAATCGCATCCGATGAATCAGTCGCTAATCGATCCGCTGCCATCGCACAGAAAATCAAAAACGAATGCACACGCGATTTGGCAGAAGCCATTCCCGCAATAAAATGCGCCATCGCAGCTTTAGATACACTCAAACCTGAAGACATCACTTTCCTAAAAACAATGAAAAACCCACCCTCAGGTATCCAAATGGTTTTGGAATGCGTATGCATATTAAAAGGGATTGGACCTGAAAAAAGGATAGATCCAAATGGGTTATTAGAGGATGATTATTGGACACCATCACTTAAAATGTTAAGTGATATTCGATTTTTGGAGAGTCTTAAGAATTACGATCGGAATAATGTACCGCGTGAGAGTATAGAATTAGTGAGGGAACGTTTTCTTCATCGGAAAGAATTTGATCCGACATTATTAAGTAAAGTTTCAGTCGCGTGTGAAGGATTAGCCAAATGGGTTAAGGCCATTGATATATACGATCGCGTGATAAGTGTGGTGAGACCCAAAAAAGGAAAACTGCAAAATGCCGAACGCGAACTCAATGACGTTATGAATAAATTGGAAATAAAAAAGAGGGAACTTCAGGACACTTCCGACAAATTACAGCTCTTAAATGATGAATTCGCTATTATGTCAAAGAAAAAAAGGGATTTTGAGGAAAACATTGAAAAGTGCTCATTCAAAATCAAAAGGGCTGAACAATTAATTATGGGATTAGACACTGAAAAACAAAGATGGAACATTACGGCACAATCATTATCAAATAAACATAATAATATTATCGGTGATATCATATTATCGGCCGCTATTATCGTATATACGGGTTCATTGAGTGCCGCGAATCGGCATTTTCTCATTGATAAATGGAAAAATTACCTCAAAACACAATGTCAATTGCCATTTACTGAACCGTTTAGCATTAGTAATGTTTTAGGGACACCCATAGACATACAGAAATGGATTGCATCGGGACTCTGCAATCATCAGTTTGACATTGAAAATGCAATCATAGTGCAAAATTCGAAAAAAATCCCTTTTATCATTGATCCCTATCAAATCGCCAGTGAATGGTTAAAGAAAATACACGAAAATATAATTGTCATAAATTATTATCAAATGAATAATGAAAATATAATTAAAGAAAAATTATTCGATTCTATCAGCAGCGGTGATACTGTTCTTTTAGAAAAAGTCGATGATGATAAACTTAATTTAATTTTAATATATTTACTTAAAAAGGAAATCATTACTAAAGACGGAATTGAGGTAAAAGAACAGCGAAATATTTTAATTATTAAATATTTACTTTATTATTAGTATGGCATTTTTACAATTTTTAGAAAATGTTTAGGATATGTTTTCGTAAAAATGCATGTTAATAATAATTATATTTTAAAATATTTTAAAATATTTTATAAATTTTATCTAAATATTTATTAGTATATGAAAATGGGGGATAATTATATTAAATATTCGCCTCAATTTAAGTTATACATATGCACAGAGAAAGCATTGAATCTGTCGTCAGTGATAATAAATAGGGTGACATTAGTTAATTGGTGTGTTGAAAAAGGTTCAGCACAAATTTGTATGGATACGGAAAAAGCGCAATTATTTGAGTCACGGATAAAGATGGAGAAACATCTCATACAATTGGAGGATCGCATTCTTCAGATGCTTGAATCAGCAGAGGTAAGCGCAAATTCTTTCAATTATAGTATCACAAAACAATGCAATTGTGATAATAGGCGTTTAGAAAATATTAGTTTATACATAGTGTATGTGTTTAGCCAATAAATAACACAATAAAAATAAATTCCTTTTAACAGACGAATGTATTAGAGGATGAAAGCGCTATTAATTTATTAATGACATATAAAAAAGTCGCGCATCATGTGGCAAATGAAATCATTAATTAATTCAGCCATAGTTTGGCACATTCGCGCTCAATCATCGCATATATACATTATGTAATTTACTCATATGCATTTTTTCATTTATCATTAGATATGCTCAGTGTGTTTATAGTATGCTTAAATTATGCTCATAGTTATACAGTGCTGACAGTAGTTTACCTGTTATTTGTTTTGCTGTAAATTATTGGTATTTAATGATTGGTCCTGCGATTGGTTCGATGCCATTTGCATTAATCGTGTTCTTTTGCGGGTGTAATGCTGCCAATGGAGTAACATCTGATCCTCAATGAACTTAGAGCATTGTCCGCTCGTGATTTCCCTCCGGAAATGCTCATACTGAAGAAGATCCAAAAAATGAAGACACATCGGATGTCTATATATAGATTAACCATTATTATCATAATTCAATTATAATTAATATGATAAATATATTATATAATGTAATCCGATACAAAATACTATCAAATAATAGGGTCAAATATTCAGACATAACTTTGTCGACGGCTTTTTTCACATTTTATGTTAAAATGTACTATTCCCACACATATGAGAAAAGTTCATACATAAGTCTACACACAGTCTAGCAATAGATAGTATACATTTTAGTATACATGGAACTGTACATAGTATACATGGAATTCAGACGGTTTCGTTAAAATGCATTACGCATATACATAATTTAAGTATAATAACCTATCGATTAAACCATCTAATAATGTATACATATAATGGTACATATATACAATAATACAGTGTCTGTGTAATAATATGATTAAAATTTAAAAGCAAAAAATTGAATTTTTTTTACATTAAAACCTGTACTGTAAACACATCATTGATTTTAATAATAATAATGATAATAAAGACAATAATTTAGTATAATTAAAAATTTTAATATATAATAAACATACATAATGATGGAAATAATACTTTACTTTAAATACTTAGCGTATTCGGGCCGTTTCCAATACTGAAGATAATGAATATAATTGACAAAAGTCTTCTCTTTGAGATAACCGCGCTGTGCCAAAACTATAATTACACATCAAATCAAATAGTTTATCACTTAATCTCTACTATTTTAGTACTATTTTAGAGAATAAACAATTATTACTATTACTATTAGCATTAAATAGTACTATTAATTGTAAGCATAGTGTGTTTTAGTTTTATTACAATTTAAATAATTGGGATTCGCCAAACACTGTACGAATTCCAATTCAATCTGAAAACGGAGACGATCATCAGTGTCTGCAAAACATTCATTCATTATAATTATGTATTCAGAAATGATAAAAATCTTATGCTATAATCATGTAAAAAATTATATGCATTATTATCATGTAAAATTCATTTTTATTTTTTTCAAAAAATTTATCATATAAAATTTCTAAATTATTATATTATAAATTCAATAAAATTTATCTAAAATAACATATGACAATATTTATTATAATATAAATTCATCATTATAATCTTCAATTTTAATACGATTTTAATATAAATAAATTATTCATTTTCTGTAATCCTTTTGAAGAAACTGTTCCCACAGTGATTTCATAGATATATCATCACAATGCAATGGAACAATGTTCTTAAGAATATCATTAATGGTAATTTCACTAAACAATGATTCACTTAAATGTGAATATGAACTATTTTTAGGTAAAAATGCCACAGCGACACAATGATTATCATCCAAAAGACATTCTTCGAATTTCCATTCATTCATTCTTTGACCGTCGACAGTAATGGTCGTGTCTGTGGTCACTTTTCCCACATTCAAATGTACCGATGGACATTCAAAACTGATTCTTTGTAAATTAAAGGAAATGCCAATGCCTTCAGCCTTAACATAGCTCTCTTTTAGACACCATAGCCTTATGAATCGCGATAATCTTTCTCTATCATTATATGCCGATCGTATGAAATGCCATTCCGAAACAGAAAATTGTCGTGACATAATCCGAAAGAAATCCTTTAAATCTGAGCCGTGATGTTCTATTTTCATAACATCAGTGCCGATTTTCGACGTTCCGTATTGAGCCGCCAAAACACAGTAATCACCATTATGAGATATGTTAAAATCAAATGATTCATTATCGGGTATTAATGGTGATTCAATGAACGGTTTTCCATTTTCATTACGCGCAAATTTTATTTTATCATATGCTATAACATCATTAAAGTATTTTGAGGCGCATTTTCTAATCATTAAACGTCCGCATAATGCAGAAACACAATCATTTTGATACACATATTTATTGACACGCGTCAGTTCTTCGCTCTGAACGCATCGCACCGCCATTATCCATTCATCAGCCGATGGTATCCATTTTCTTACATTCATCATCCATCTTAGTCTTTGTGACATCATCGTTTTATTATCATAAATTTTACTTTTATCATCATCATCATAATCCATTTTATTATTTATTTATATATTAATTTTTATTTTTAACATATTCATATTTCACTTTTTTTAATAAAATAATAATGCATATAATTTTTATTTTAATATTTATTTTAATATATATTTAAATATTGATACCTTTGAATTGAGACATTCCTCTATTTGTGTCCATTAAATATATGAAAATTTAAATATTAATTTAATTATTTTAATATTTAATTATTTTAATGATAAAATATGAGGAAAAAACACGAAAAAATGAATACAATGATTACATTGTGAGGGTCATTCATAAAATACGTACCAAATTATTGGGGACAAATAAAACACAATGATTAAAACGATGAATTTAGATACCATTATCATTGTAATTAACAGTATTTTTGAATTTAATTAATTTAAATCATTTTAAAATTTAAATAATATTTTTGAATTTTTAATGATCATAATGATAATTTAGAAATAAATAAATTATTTAATCATAATTTTAATGAAAATAAAAATAAATAATATATGTAAAAAGCACATAAACAGACGTACACAAAAATAGTGATCATTGAGAAGTTCAACGAAACGGGTCCGATGCATATCGACATTATTAATATATTAATATTTAAATTAAAAATTATATTTTTAAATAATTAAATGAATATTATGCATGTTTTATCATTTGTGATATCTTTGTTAATATTTGTGTCATTATGTCATTGCATTACGCCCGAAGAATTCCTTACGAAAGGTAAAGATACACATACAAATAATTGGGCAGTTTTGGTATGCGCATCCCGGTATTGGTTCAATTACCGGCACATCGCTAATGTGCTTTCGATTTACCGGAGTGTTAAGCGTTTGGGAATTCCCGACTCACGTATCATCCTAATGTTAGCTGATGACATGGCGTGTGATGCGCGAAACCCTAAACCCGCGCATATCTATAATAACGCGCATCATCACATAGATGTGTATGGTAAAGACGTTGAAGTCGATTACAGAGGTAAATTAATGCCTTTTATAATGAAACACTCTGTAACCACTCTTTTGTCCATTGAATTAAGGCTATGATGTGACGGTTCAGAATTTCATTCGTCTATTGACGGGGCGTGTCCATGAGGGTACATCGAAATCAAAGCGATTGTTAACGGATGAGGGGAGTAATATCCTCATTTACATGACCGGTCATGGCGGAGACGGATTTCTCAAATTCCAAGACTCTGAAGAAATAACATCCGTGGAATTGGCCGATGCCTTCGAACAGATGTGGCAAAAGCGCCGATACAATGAGATTCTGCTGATAGTGGACACATGTCAGGCTCAGTCATTGTCACAAAAGCTGTATTCTCCGAACATCATCGGTGTCGGGAGTTCAAAGGTCGGAGAGGATTCTCTCTCTCATCACGGTGACCCCACCATTGGAGTGTATGTTATCGATAGATACACATACTATGCTTTGGAATTTCTCGAAAAAGTAACTATAAACAGTACTGAAAGTTTAGGACAATTTCTTTCGGTATGTCCCAAAAGAGAGTGCATTTCCACGGTGACGGTACGAAAGGATCTTTTCGGTCGGGATACTGATAAAGTACCGCTGAAGGACTTTTTCGGGAATATTCCTCACGTTAAATTGATTCATATCGAATCTCCGATCGATAATATCGAAA
This sequence comes from Mesoplophora pulchra, assembly GCA_034697405.1. Taxonomy (NCBI): domain Eukaryota; kingdom Metazoa; phylum Arthropoda; class Arachnida; order Sarcoptiformes; family Mesoplophoridae; genus Mesoplophora; species Mesoplophora pulchra. Next base: position 2,345 of record JAQIXB010000903.1, on the reverse strand, counting down.
TTACGAATGATTTTAAAAAAGAATCATCAGAGAATGAATCGAAATATCATTATCATCTGACACCACAACAAACAAAGCATGAATGGCATTACGTCGATCCGTTTCCATTTAAATTAAAATAATTTATATAAAAAGTTAAATGTAATAAATTTTATAATAATAATAAATAATAAAAGAAATAAATATTTAATGCTCACAATGTTTTTATTTCCAATTCTATTGAGAGATTCATATGCAAATGGAAAGAGAAAAATACAATTATATATTGTATTATATATTATATAATTCAATAATAAATGACGATGAAAAATGTAAGTAAATTATTCATTACATTATATTTGAAATCATTGGATATTTTTCTCCATTTTTAACTATAAATTTCTTTTATAATAACGATTCATTTTTAAAAATGATTTAAAATTATTAATATTTTAATATAATAATAATTATATAATAAAAAGCAATAAAATGAAAGCAGTGTTATAATGCATTACAAATTATATAATCATAGTATAAAAATGGTAATTTATAGTTAAATGTAATAAAATCACAATAAAATTGTTTTAAAAACAATTAAATTGAAAAATGTAATAATGTGAAGACTTAAATTGTGATCAAACCACAGTCCGCTGCCCATAAACAAACACATTTTTAAGTTATTAATTATAATTATAATTAATAACATTTTAATTAAAAATTATAAATATTATTAACACATTCATTTTGATTTAGAATTTGATTGAGAATCGCATTGATTGTGACGGAGGATCAAAAGAGGCATTTTCTATCATATAATAATTAAAAAAATAATCATTTTCTCCTCAAATTTTTCATTTATTTTTGAATTAATATAATTTTAGAAATTATATTAATATTATAAATAAATAAATAAAATGATCGTGAATTCTTTTGAACATTCCTCACTAACAATTAACTATTTATTTAGTATGACCCTTTTACATCCTCCCATTTTCATATTAATTATCACCCCTTTACACATACAATATTCTCAGAGACTTCTCAATTAACATTTAGTAATACATATATATATATATGACATATTTAAGTATATGAATGCATTACTAAAAAACACATATACATTTACATGATACGTTATCAATGATAACATTTGCATGATACAGTGTTATATCAGAATGCTGATTTAAGGAGCCTTTAGCCACTTTTTGCCACTTTTTCAGACATTACGCATGACTCCGACTTTTAAAGGAACATTCCAAAGATCATAGTTTACTAACTTTTAACTAACTTTAAACTAACTTTTGACACAATTTTGAAAGATGAGTTCATTTCCCTGACACACACAGCCAATTGGTTTCATGTTTGATTATCACTCTTACATATACATCATGTATAAATATACTACATATATGTATAGCATATATACATTTCTAGTATAATGTACTACACATACAATATACATACATAGACTGAATAAAATAGTAATACTTAAAACATGTATATAAATTGAAAATGCTTAAAATACAGACGCATATTTATTGTGCGTCCGGACATGAACTCATTTACAATTTATTATCTTTCGTATAATCGTGTATTTTCTTTGAAAAAAACAAAAATATTTTTAATAAAAAATACTAAAACCAAAGAATAGATACCCCTTTTTAGTTGGGGCTGTTTTAAGACTCGATCCATCACATAAATGCCTAAATCGTGTTATTATACGCTCACTAAACGGTTGCATATTTACCGTGACTCTCATTTGTATATTGAATGAGGACCACAAATTCAGTCATAATGATATCGAAATTATTTCGAAATATAAAATAAAAACACAATAATAGTATAATATAATTAATAATAATAATAATAATAATTATAATAATTATAATACTTAATCAGTGAATTACATAATTATAATTAATAAACACAATTTTTTTTAAAAAAACGTTTTAACAAAAAAATTAAGAGAAAAGCTTAGCTTTTAACGCGATATACTAAATAAATGTACAATGTAATGAGACAAAATACTAAAATAATAATTATATATAATAATATATATAATATATATATTAATATATATACTGTTACATGATTAATGCAATAATATGAAAACAATGATTGACATCTAAAGATGTACTATATTAACGTGGGCTGTGCCCAATAAAAATAATAATAATGATAATTAATTGTAAGTTATGAATGAAAAAAGAAAATATTAATAATATTACGGTAAAACAAAAAACAAAACACAAAAATATGTATATATATACTTTATATATAATAATAATAATAATAATAATAATAATAATAATGAGACTAAAAACTTAATGACAGTGATGTTTTATAATGCACTGTACCTATTTACC
>JAQIXB010000902.1:0-13206 GCA_034697405.1 Mesoplophora pulchra | reverse complement strand
AAAATTTAATTTAATTATAAATTAATGATACAAAAAATGAAAAGTATTATTTTATGAGTTTTTTAATTTAAATATATATATATTTATTTATATGTATATATATTTACATTTATAAATACTTTATATTAATATTTTTAAAAAAAGTTAATTAAAGTTTATTTTTATATTATTCTAAAGTTAAAATTTATTATTTTTTAAAAAAATGGCAAAAAAATCAATGGTATATTTTTTAAAAATTATTTATTATTTTATTATATTATGTGTTAATTAAATTTGTACTTAACTTTTGTTGTGAGTATATGCGTTTAATATATTATATGCATAATATGACCCGAGCTCTAAGACCGGGTCTAAAGTGAAATATACCCGTATAACGCACATAAATACGTTTATGTATTATTTACAGCAAAAGTTAAGCCATGATTTAAATGGCACATACTGTATGTTAACATAATATTTTATAATATATTTTATGATAATATAGAATGATGATGATCGAATTAATAACAATTATAAGAATGGTGCGGTTAAAAAAAGTGAAAAAAGAAAAAAAACGAAAAAAGACAATGATTTAGAAAAATTGAAATCTGAGGTCGAAATGGACGATCATCAAATCCCTTTGAATGATCTGTGTTTACGTTTAAACACGAATATGGATAACGTATGTCATGTATTACAGTGTTTTGATATATTATATTCCAAAAATCGCAAAATCTTCCATTGAAAACACATGGAAAGTGCAGTCATGTGATGGAACATAATATGTCAAAACACTGTATATTCTAATGTCATTCTTATATTACATTACAATATGATGTCATGTATATTGTTATCTACACAATGATCAAAGTTATAGTTATGTGTGTACATATATATACATAGAGTATACTCACAGCCGTAACTTTGATTATACTATACATTCATTCATTTATTTATTCATTTATTAATTCGATTTTTAAGAGAGTTAATCACAAACTGTTACCATTACTTATCCTAACTTAAAATTACAGTAAAAGGAAAGGTCATACAAATGTGCAATTTATAGTTTCATTTAATTTACATGCATATATACCTTATCTTTTGCTATAAGTTACAAATACTAGTTTAGGCAAATTTTATAGTCCTAAATTCGATTAAACCATTTTTAGACTAATCTAACTTAGACATACTAAGCTTAATCTTAATTTTAATTTAAATATAATTTTATTTTATTATATTTTAAAAAATTAATGTTTTATTTAAAAAATAGGGTTTGACACCTGCAAAAGTGAAGGAAATTTTAAAAAGGGACGGACCAAACTCTATTACACCTCCGAAATTAACACCCGAATGGCTGAGGTTCGTACAGAACATGTTCGGATGGTTTAATATGTTACTATGGGTCGGTGCAGTGTTATGTTTCAGCGCATACGGTATTCAATCATCACTCATGGACGAAGTGCCCGAAGATAATGTATGTATACACGATTTTACCTCAAATTATAAGCAATAATATGCCCTATGATATTATATTTTATAACTAAAACTCGAGATATAATGAGAATTTTATTTAACAGATATATTTAGGCATAGCTTTGGCCGGTGTCGTATTTATATCGGGATGTTTTTCCTATTATCAGGAGGCTAAAAGTGCCAATATAATGGAATCATTTAAGGATTTAATACCGCGTTCGGCCACAGTTATAAGGTCAGGTCAAAAGATGACATGTCCGGTGGAGGATTTGGTCGTCGGTGATTTGGTGGAAGTGCACGGCGGGGATCAGGTTCCGGCCGATTTAAGGATAATAAAATCCCATGGTCTTAAAGTGGATAATTCATCTTTAACCGGAGAATCGGAACCTCTTTTAAGGACAGCACAATGTACGCACGAAAATCCTTTGGAAACGAAAAATTTGGCTTTTTTTAGCACAAATTGTTCCGAAGGTATTGTTGCACATTCCATTGTTTCATTCTATTATCACAGCTATGAATGTTGAGACACTTTTCAAAACATTTTCTAAACTCTTATAGTGTTTGCATAATAATGTGTCTCAAAATTTGTGATCATAATAATAAAGTGTCACTATTATTATTACAGTGAATTAACAATAATATAAATGATATTTGCATATAAATTTAGTAATGCATGGTTTTAAATCAAATGCCATTTACATATATATTAATGTGCAAATATTATTTATGAGAATGTTAACGCTCTGTAATTAAAAACAATGAATAAATAGGATCAGCGAAAGGTATTGTCATACGAACGGGCGACAGAACGATCATGGGCCGAATCGCCATTTTAGCCGCGGGTTTAGAGTCGAATGATACGCCCCTTTCCGTGGACATCGCCCGCTTTATTAGTATTATAACATATGTGTCCGTAACTTTCGGCGCAGTATTTGCGGGTATCGCAATATATGTCGGCTATCAATGGATTGAGGCCGTTGTATTTTGCATATCTTTGATCGTGGCTCAGGTGCCCGAAGGCCTTTTACCGACCGTTACGGTCGTGTTGACACTGACCGCTAAACGTATGGCGTCAAAGAATTGTTTAGTGAAGAATTTGCAGGCTGTGGAGACATTAGGGTCAACGTCCACTATTTGCACGGACAAAACGGGCACATTGACACAGAATAAAATGACCGTTTCCCATGTATGGTGTGATAATGCCATTGTCGATGCTGATAATTTAATAGCAAAAAATGGTGCGTATTTATAACGAGAATTACATGTACATTCATATAATGTATAAACATAGTATAGATAATTATGGGAATTTCCCTGAAAATTCCAAACTTTCCTTAAAGATAATACTATTACTTTTGTATTATAATACTTTTTATAGAGATATATCTAAAAATTTCCATTTTTCCATTTTTTTCATTTTTACATTATTTACAACAATACATTTAATACCATTGTTGTATAATTTTAAAGGTGAAAAGGTAAATGTGGACACTAAATCATGGAATGCATTGATAAGGATAGCGTGTCTGTGCAGCAAAGCCGAATTTAAAGCGGGCCAATCACGGCTTTCACCTTTGAAAAGGTATTTATTACATTGACCTAACCTTACATAACCTTACCTAACATGACATTTGATTATTTTGTAACTGAATTTATGCATGAGAATTAAATATATGCTATAAACTAGAGAATTCACTTGCAATTTCCACCTTAGACCTTTTCTTTTGATGTCATGTAATTATGATACACATTTTTGTACATGATATTTATATCGTGAGGGAAAAGATAAAAAAATGTATTTATATTTAGTCATAAGAATCACTTTTTCTGTTTATTTTTATTTACAAAATATTGTACTTATCTCGTGCTATAAGACCTGCATTTATATTAACAATTTTAGTTCTTATAATTTGAGAGGAATATATTTATAAAACAATAAAACAGAAATATATAACTTATGTCTTATGTTTTAAAGTTGTTATATAAGAACCTCATCTTAAGCTATAAGCACTATTCTTATCTTAAGTTATAAGGTTAAGTTATAAGTGAAATGTTATTTCATGTGAATTTAGAGATGTGATCGGAGATGCGTCTGAATGTGCCATACTTAAATACATGGAGATAATTACAGGGTGTGTCGAAGAGTATAGGTTAAGGTATCCAAAAGTATTCGAAGTGCCTTTTAATTCAACGAATAAATATCACATCACTATACATAAGTCACACGAAGAGAATGGACATTGGCTGTGTATGAAAGGGGCGCCCGAAAATATACTCGAAAGATGCAAAACCATATATATCAATGGCGTGGAACACCCTCTCAACGATACATTAAAATCGGATTTTATTAATGCATATGAAGAATTAGGATCTTTAGGAGAAAGGGTCATCGGTCAGTATTAATCACTTTTTAATCATTTAAATTACTTTTATCCATAGTTAAGGCCAAAAGTCAGTATTGTATCTTAATATAGGTGTGATAAGCTATAATAATGATAGTCTCATGTCTATATTTACATGCAATTCTAACTATTGACCATAACTTTGGGTATAAATATAAAGTACATTTAAATAGAGGCTCATATATAGAGGTTTTACTGTATTTTAAAGGCTTTTGTGATATGTTTTTATCTGCGGATAAATATCCTTTCGATTTTCCGTTCGATGCGGACGCTGAGAATTTTCCCGTCACTAATTTACGATTCATCGGCATTATATCGATGATCGATCCGCCGCGACCATCGGTACCGGACGCTGTGAGTAAATGTCGAAGCGCCGGAATTAAGATCATTATGGTCACGGGCGATCACCCGATTACAGCCAAAGCCATTGCCAGAGCCGTCGGAATTATATCTGAACAGAATGAGACACGTGAGGAAATTGCCTATCGTCTTAACATAGACGTGAACGAAGTTGACCCACAGTATGTTAATAATGACCATAAATATATATATATATATATATATATATATATATATATATATAGAATGTTTTATTTAAAATATTGTAGAGATGATATATTGTAGGTGTTATTAATTAAAGTGAAAATAAAATTATGAAAATTATTTTAATTTTAAAAATTAATAAATTAATTTTCATAATTTTAGTTTCACTTTAATTTTATAATACATTTTAGTAATGATTATAGTAATGGTAATGTTAATGGCAATGATGATGCCGCAATACTCAGTTAATATAAACATTTAAAGGGGTTTTTATAGCTATTGATTAGGGTGCAGTTAAAATTCACATTCAAATGTTAAACAAAATTTATTTTTATTAATTATTATTTTGTTATAAATTTTTTAAATATAAATATGCATAAACATCCTTTGTTTATGCATATTTATGTCGCATCACGACATTATTACTATTACTATTACTATTTAATATTACTATTTAAATGACGAATGAAGAGACATTATTCAAAACATTAGTAAACTTTATTATAGTAATATATGTTTCTACATTCATGATCCGCACAATATTTTTTTAAAAAATAAATATTTTAAGTGTTTTATTAGAATATTTACGGTATTTTTTAATATTATTTGAGGTCTGCGAATGCGGTTGTGATTCACGGGTCACAATTGAAAGATATGGACGCTGAAGATTTGGATGACATTCTTCATAATCATTCGGAGATCGTTTTCGCGCGGACATCACCACAACAAAAGCTCATCATTGTCGAAGGGTGTCAAAGACAGGGTATGATATAACTCGTGATATAAGTACTTAAGTGATTTAAAAGAATAATTAATTATAAAGAAAATGCTTATAACTTTAGGTGCGATCGTTGCGGTGACCGGAGATGGTGTTAATGATTCGCCGGCGCTTAAAAAGGCGGACATCGGCGTGGCGATGGGTATCGCGGGATCGGACGTGTCAAAACAGGCCGCGGACATGATTCTTTTGGACGATAATTTCTCATCGATAGTGACGGGAGTAGAGGAGGGGCGTGTCATATTCGATAATCTCAAAAAATCCATATGTTATACACTATCGTCAAAAGTGCCGGAAATGTCACCGTTCGTATTATACGTGACCATTAACATACCATTGGCGTTAATGGCCATAACTATCCTATGCATAGACTTAGGAACGGACATGGTTCCGGCGATATCCTTTGCGTATGAAGGCCCTGAAAGTGATATTATGAAAAGAAAACCGCGAAAACCAAAAACTGATAAATTAGTCACTGAACGGTACGTACACGCACAGTAAAACTACCCTAAGACCAACTTTTTTTGATAATTATATTTGTATTATAGAGGTTCTACTACTAGTATATAAACATGTATATTTAATAAAATATCATTAATAATACAGAGGTTTGACTGTATTAAAGTGTATGAATTGACAATTTTCAGATTAGTATCGGTATCGTATGGTCAATTGGGTGTAATTGAGGCCTTAGGAGGTTTTTTCACATATTTGGTCATAATGAATGAAAGTGGATTTGAGCCTTTAAGTTTATTGGGCATACGCCGTCATTGGGATTCCAAAGCCATCAATGATATGCCCGATTCTTATGGACAGGAATGGGTATGCTCTTATATCTCGAGGAATTCAATATAAATACATTATTAAAAATAATTACCAAATTATATGATGATAATTTCCAAATTTTTATTTATAATAACAAATTCTTTAGTATTTTATTATTACGTCATTTATTTCCTACTTTTAATTTACCTAATACTGAATTTCCTATTTCCAAAAACTATAAATTATTAAAATAATGACATAATTTTATATTTATTTCTTTATAATTTATACATAATTATAAAATTTTAAAATGACTAATATCTGTTCTCTAAATACTTAGACATATCATAATCGTAAATCATTGGAACACACGTGTCAAACGGCGTTTTTTGTATCTGTGGTCATAACGAAATGGGCCGCTTTAATATGCTGCAAAACACGCACTTTATCTGTATTTACCCATGGAATGAAGTAATATACCATCTTTTCACGAATACATACCGCATATAATTACATAAAATTACTTTTTAGGAATAACGTTTTGACATTTGCCATGTTTTTCGAATTGGGTTTAGCCCTATTTTTGGTATACTGTCCCGGAACGGACAAAGCCCTCAAAATGTATTCATTAAAGTATGTCATCATTATTATTATTTATATATTCATTCATTTTTAAATCTATTGTCTTATAAATAATGATGGACAAAGCATAGCTTTCCCATGCACTACTTCCAACTCCCGAAATTCCCATGTTTTGCATGCTTTAGTTATTCCTTATTTTCCCTCATTTATCAGACACTAAAAACTTCCATAGTTTTGAATTTACGCACATTTTTACTTATAATTAATGCCGATATATTTATTTAAAAAATTTATATTTAAAAATGATTAATTAATAGACCATTGTGGTGGTTTTGCGGTGTCCCTTTTTCCATACTTATGTTTTGTTACGACGAAATCCGGCGTTTGATAATGCGTAAAAACCCCCATGGATGGGTCGAGAAAGAGACTTATTATTAACATCAAAATCCACTATTTACATTACATTTTGGGTATAAATTTACTTAACGGACATAACTGTATCATATAAATACAATGACAGAATCAAACTTATTATTTATCACATTATTTCATAATTCAAAGTAAATGTAATTCCATACGTATATAATATGATAAAAATTTATTTTTTTAAAATTATGTATTATTAAATATGTAATAAAACATTAAATTTAAAATGAGAAATCAGAGGTCTTTTATTTGTTGATACGCGAACAGTACATTTTTAGCGGCGCATTAATGGACACATTCAAAAGGGTCATACGATAATATATAAATATAAAATGATAAAAATGTTAAAATTTTAAAATATTTTTATACATATATGGTAATAAATTACACTTTAATAATAGATTATGAGATAATAGTTTAAGTAAAAGTTTAGTAATAATAAAGTGATAGTAAAGTTTAAAGTTTGTATATGTACACTTTTAATGTGTTTATAAATATGTGTGTACAGTAAAATCTCTTTGATACGGATGAATATGAATAAAGTAAAACATCGTTTATTATAATGATAAATAATAAAATAAATGAATGCATATATTTAATTCACATTTTAGTATGACATAAAAAACATGGCATTATATTATGAAATAATAACATTTTTTTCAAAAACCTTTTAAATTAAAGCCTAAAAATTCATTTAAAAATTAATTATTCATATTTAAATTAATAATAAAATAGTATAATACTGATACATTATGAATAAAAACATATACAAAATAATAGCATAGATATATACGGTATGATTAATTTTAAATATACTTTTAATGCTATGCACACACGTCATACATTATATTTGTGTTTTTAAATATACATATATTATAATGCTAAACTTATATATTCATAATATGCTTAAATCAATACAATAAATATATTTATAATGTATTTTATTTGAGTATAATAATTGTTTAATAAAAGATAAAAGGGTAGTTTAAGACATTAGTAAATGTCTGCGGCCATACCACGCTGAAAGCACCGGTTCTCGTCCGATCACCGAAGTTAAGCAGCGTCGGGCCGGGTTAGTACTTAGGAGGGAGACCACTTGGGAATACCCGGTGCTGCAGACATTCTTTTTACTCCCTTTTTCAATCATCATTTACTAATTTTTTATATAATTTATTTAAATTATGATTAAAATGTTTAATTTAATTATAATTTAAATAAATTATAATTATATTTAATTTTTAATTAATTTTAAAATAAATGTTTATAATTTAATAATATTAAAAACACGTGTTTATTCGTATGTGTTTTGAGTGTTAAATATTAGTTTTATTTTGCATTTTAATTTTCACATTATACAATGTATTTTTAGTATATTAATGCGTGATATTTATTACAAAATGTAATTTAATATTTGAATATACATTTAAATGTATTTTATAATACATAAGAAATTGAAACGCTTTTAAATAATAAACATTTTCATTTAATTTATTAATTAATATGTGAATATATAATTAAATTAATTAATTAATTAATTAATTTTATAATTTTTAACATTTAATAATAATGATTAATGATAATGATGATGATGATATGGAAAATGCGATAATTTCATCATATTAATGGTATGATTCTAAACCCTTTTACTTTACTTTATTTTGGAGCGCACTTATAGCGTGAGTTAAACAAATGACATTTTAAAGAAATATACTTTTATATTGCGTGATATTACACTTCTCATGTATACCTTCCGATATAAGACCGATATTAAAATGTGTGATAAATTATCGTGTATGTATTTTACTAAATTCATTAACATTTAGATGCTTAATATATGGCGATATATGCACTTATATCTCGAGATTCATGTTATTTCACCATACTGATACTTCATGTATAATTTTTATATCTTATGATATAAGTGTGTCCATTGAAATAATGCATAAATAACAATTTTCGGCATTTAAAAACAGATGTAAATATCCTATTATTAAAGCGTATATATTGTATCATTTTACCATAGATAAGCTTAAAACTCGAGATATAAGTGTTGTTTTTTATCATGTTTTAAATGCCGCATTTCATTAACATTTACAACAATACTCTAACGAATTATTATGATATAATTATGGACTTTTAACTCGAGACATAAGTGCCTTTTTTATTTGTATCATAATAACAGGTTTTATGATAAAAGTATTTACATCATTACAAACAATGGTCTATTGATATATGTACTTTTAACAGCTTTTCTTATAGCTTTAGGTCTTATACCTGTGGATCTAAGAACGCATTTATTTTTGAATAAATTGCAAACATATGCATTATGTGCTCACCTCATGCTATAAGACCGTGACTAAGAAATAGGATAAAACACTATGTTTTTAAAAATTTATTTTTATCATTTTTTATATTTAATAATTATATAAAAATATATTTTTAAAATTATTTTTTATGATATTTTTTTCACGATAAAAGTCGCGTGTTTATTATTTATTATTTAAAAAAATTATTTTTTAAATTTTTTTAAATTTTTATGTTAAAATATATCATTTTAAAGCGATTGTTTTTTACGATTTCATAATTTAAATGTAATAATAAAGTGTTTCATTTTCTATGATTAGATATTAATTTTGAGATAAATTTTAGTAAATTTTAGTTAATCCCATTTACCCTATTATTTGAACATATTATATCCGCTTATATCACGAGAAAAACATCACATATTAACTTAAAATATAAGTACATTATTATTAACTTTTATGTGTCTAATACTTTCAGCATTAAATATTAATATGTTTTACTCACGATATAAGAGAATATGTTTTGTAAATATAATGATTTTAACTTTTTTATTATTATAAAAATTAAATATAAAAAATAATCATAAATTATTATTTTATCAAAAAATGAATGAATGAATGTTTTTATGTTTTATTTTTATTTAAAATTTTATCATCACATTTATTAATGCATTTATTACTCTTTTACCTTAGATTTGAATGTTATTCTTATAGCGTGAGATGATCGCATTTTAAAACACGTTTAGAATGCATGTAAATAGAACGGATCTTATAATTTGAGGAAAATGATACATATACTTTTGTATAACTTTTTAGAGCGATAAAAAATGAGGTAAATATATATGTTTATTCAGTTAAACGGTACATAACACTTTATAGCCCTTTATTTTGCGATAATAATATTAATTCCTTATAATGTGTCGTTAGTAACTAGTAAAGGGCATAGTATATTCATACATATACATAAATATATATTATAAAATATTTCAAAATAATTATTAATATAAAAAAGTTAATCACAATAAAAAATCATTATTAAACAATTGATATAAAATATAATATTATTTATTATTATTATATTTATATTGTCATAGTTATAAACAGGATACTAAATTATTGGTTAATAAATAATAGCATAATATACTAGCAATAGGCGTGTGAATAATAACATATTTTAAATATTTTTTTTTAAAAAATTAATTATATAAACGGTGAAATAAAATTAAAAAATTTCATTACATTTTAGTGTTTACTCTTTTAGTATTTAGCACTTTTTCTGTTTCTATTTTCTAATTTTTTTTAATAATTATTAAATTTCCAATTTTTATTATTAATTATTAATTAATAGTTAATCACAATGAAATTATTGATCATCGCCATTATTGCGTGTTTATTTGCGTCATGTTATTGCGCGGGTGAAATATCAGACGCCGATGTTAATGCTGATGATGTTAAAGATGCGGCGTCATTTGCGTTTAATATGCTTTCGATGAGTGTTAACTCAATATACGCACACACAATGGGAAAGTTAATTAAAGCACAAAAACAAATCGTTTCCGGCACTAAATACTATTTGACCTTTGAATTCCAAGAAACCGATTGTAAGAAAATGGACTCTCATGACTTATCGAAGTGTCACGTGACCGTATGTATTTTCATGCACTTTTATTTACAGTGAACACCATTCTCTAAGAGATATATTGTAATGGAATATGAATATGATTCTGCTTTTCACGGGCGTTGCGTTGCGCTTTCTATAAAAATACAGAATAATATTCCTATTCAATTACAGTATATCTCTTACAGAATGGTGTTAACTGTATTGTTAAGCACACGATTCTTAGGAACATATTGTGTTTGAATTCCCTTAACAAAAATCCTATATTTTAAAACATTAATATCGAATTCACATGCTGTCTCTACGATCTGTGTGATCACTATTTTCTTAACTTTTATTATATTATAAACTTATATAATGAATATTTTTTGTGCTCTTATATCATGAGAGAATGGATGTTACGTTACGATGTATTTTTTCCTTTGACTTTTTGTTCATTGGTTTTAGGGGTAAAATAATCCATATCTCGTGATATAAGAACATTTCGAAAGTTTTTTTTAACATATTCATATTGTAGAGGTTTTACTGTATCATTATGTTATATTTTAATTGATTTAAATTTAATATGTAACAATAGTCAGTTTTTAGTATATTTGGAATTTGATAATTTTTTAATGATAAAATTTTTATCACATTTTTATGAAAATATTATCATATTAATATGTGATATGATATTTAATACTTTTTTTTATAAACAAAAGTATTAAATTATTTAATATTAAAAATATTAATATTTTATAATTTTATTATATTACAGAAAACGGAAATCTGTGACGTCGAAGTGTGGTCACGTCCGTGGCTCCCGATTCACCCGAAAGAACTCACAGCCTCCAAATGCCATTCATCACCGTAATTTACTGAAAATTACTAATTTTTTTTACTAAAATTAACTATTATTTAATAATAATTAATAAAATTTTAAAAATTTAATGTAATCTCTAATATTTGTTCATTCGTAACTTTTACTTTTCTCAAAAAAAAAATAAATTATTTCATATTTCCATTTTTTATATTTTTTTAATTAATTAATATTTACAATGATCCAATTCATGTAAAGACAAAATCATCTAAAGACATATGTCACTTTATACGTCACAATGTGACGTGTTAATGTTATACATGACAATTGTTGACATTAAACACGTGCTTAACACACGCACGTGCATATTAATAAATAACTTAACACTGTAATTTACAATAATAATTAATTATATATGATTATGATTTTAAATTCAAAATTTGAATATAAATTATTCGAATTTTAAAAATATAATAATAAAATTTAATATCATAATGAAAAACTATTATTATCATAATGAAATAGAATTTTAATGAAAATGAATTTTAAAAAATAATTCACAAATATATTTCATTGAAATATAAAATAAAACATAATTTTTTAATTTTAATTTAAATTTAAATTTTAAAAAAATGATATTAAAATTAAAAGTGTTTTTATCACTTTTATCATCATTCAGTTTATTTCTATTCATTTATGTATTATCAGAGTCTTTATTTTATCATTATAAAAATGAGAAAAATGATTGCGATAAAAATGCTAATAAATCCATTGTTACGCTTAATTTAGCACAAAATCGTTTATTAATCGATTATTTTATTAATGAAAAAGAAATGAATATATTAAAAGAAATGAAAAATGAAACCATTCATTTATACATTAACTTAAATGACAATAAAAGTGTTATTTACAACACAAATGCAAAGCTAACATTTTCTGACATTCAATTAACATTACGTAATGAAAATGCAACAATGGACACAATGGACACATCAAATGGACAATTCAAAGGATCGGAATCAGATTCAAATAAAATGGACATGATACTAACACGTATACTATCGACACTGACACGTGATGAGATGTTTTATGTAATCATTTGTGTATTAATGATGATGATGGCGATTTTTGCTATGGTCACTTATTATTTATCGTATTATTTTCTTCGATATATTCATAAATCGTCATCATACGATATCAATGGTAATGATACACTTATGGCTGTGGACAATGGTCATTTGGCCTATGATGGTATCACATTAACAAATTATTCCATCATTTAATGAAACGCATTAACATTTATGTCTTAACATTTCTCTTAAAATTATTTCTCATTTTTCATTATTTTTTATTATTTTTCATTTATTTATTAACTTAAATATGATTTTGTTTTTAAAAAAATATTTATTTTTTGTAAATTTTTTATGAAATTTTATTTTTTCACAATGAATGTTTTGACTGAAAACTTTTGTGTTAAAATTTTAATTAAACATTTTTATTCCGTTTATTTATTTATTTATATTTTTAATTTTTATTTA